>PVJA010038057.1:0-10000 GCA_004027025.1 Myocastor coypus
CTTTTTTTTTTTTTTGTATGGGGTCTCACTACACAGCTCCAACTCATAGTGCTCCTCCTGTTTCCTGCCTCCTAAGTGCTGGGATTACAAGCACACACTACCATGCCCAGACTCCACCACTGGCTCAGTGTGCCCGAGAGCAGGCTGGCACTGCAGGCAGGGCCAGGAGCCAAACTCTGGCCCCTGCAGTTCCCTAAGCAAGCGCTTAATCCACTGAGCTATACCGCCGGCCTGAAGAGTGTTAACTTTGAGCTAAACTCACAAGTTCTGCTTTAGCAGTACATAAGTTATCATCTTTAACTATTTGAGAAATATTTGTTTCCAGGCAAAAGAGAGATTGTCACACATACCTGGCTTCCTGATTTCTGTTTATCAAATGACCTAGTGGTATAAACCAAAAGAAGCACTCAGAACTCAAGTCATGCTTCTGAGTGACTGGCACAGCAAATATGGCTTGGCAGGAAAAAAAAAAAAAAAGTGACCCAATATAGAGTACATCAACAGAAAGACAGCATGCTGAACTTCACAGTAACATTAATAGAAACATAGAATTTACTATGAAATACTCTGGGCTTAGTATAATCTTGAATGAAGTTCAGAAAGTAGTAATGTATACAAGTGCTCCTCACCTTACAATGGGGTTATAGCCTCAGGAACTCATTGTAAATTTAAAACAACTTGATTCAAAAATGCATTGAACCCTGGGAGTAGTGACACATGTCTATCATCCTAGCACTCTGGAAAGTGGAGGCAAGAGGATCACAAATCCAAGCCCAGCCTGGGCAAACTGGTGACTTTGTGTGACATGGTCTCCCCCCAGCCCCTGTAGAGTCTCACTACATAGCTCAGACTCATGATCCTCCTGTTTTCAGCCTCCCCAGCTTTAGGATTATAGGCATGTGTTACCATGCCCAGGAGCCAGAAGGGTATGCAGTACAGTCCCTGCGCTTACCTAAGCAGGTGCTTAGTCCACTGAGCTATCCCACCAGCCCTGAGACCCTGTCTCAAATTGAAAAAAATAAATTAAAAGAAAATGAAAGGGCTAGAGAAAAAAAAAATAGGCTGTGCATGGTGAGGCACATCTGTAGTCCTAGCATTCAAGAGGCTGAGGCAGGAAGGAAGATCATTGTGAGTTCAAGACCAGGCTGCAAAGTCAACTCAAGGCCAGCCTAAATTGTATAGTGGGACTCTGTCTTTGAGACCAGAAAGATAAAAAAACAAAAGGCTAGAGACATAGCTCAGTAAAAAACCCTGGGTGTGTGGGAGGGGCGCAATGTACTACACCTGACTTACCCTAGAGCCCGACTTAGCAATGGGGTACACCGTAGGGGACTAGTTGTTTTCCTCTGAAGACCTCAAAGTAACTGGGATCTGAGACCTTTGGCTGGTGCCTAGTTCCAAAAAGTATGGTATATACTACATACTGCTAGCCCAGGAAAAGATCACAATTCCAAGTACAATTTCTGCTGAATTCCTACTACTCATTAACATAAAAAGCAACAAACAACAAAAATCCTGCCCCACCCTGAGAGTGTGCTGAGCTGGCCACCGAGTTCAGTAATCCCAGCACTAGGGAGGCAGAAAACAGAAGGATCACTATGAGTCCCAGCTGAGTAGTGAGATCCTACACACACACACACACAAAAGAACCTACGTAGAAGCAGGGTAAGGCATGGATGGATGGTCTATGTTTCTATACAGTATAATGTTTATCAGCTAAAGGGAGTTCTGGTATTTTTTTCTTTATTAGGGCTAAAGTTTTTATTTAACCTACACCACATTAATAATTTAAAACATAAACCTGTAATTTTCAGCTTTTCATTACTTAGTAAAACACAACAAGCTATTATATAAATTAAAAACTTAATGCTTCTTTCATTAGATACAGTCTACGTCCACATAAAAGAGAAACACAACACTATTATTTACTAATATGAAAATATTCATGTATTATCAGTTTTGATGTAGTACTGCCTCTATGAACTATTTCAAAGTATAAGTTTAAAGGTTTAAAAATGAAACAAAATATAACAATGGAAAGCTAAATGTAAGTTGTAGCTTATGCTGCAGTCACCCACAATCTAGAAGTAACAGCTATATGCCAAAAAATTAAGCAGGTAAATGCAAGTCTTATAGCCTAAATATTTTTCTTTCTGTTAAAATGAGTGCTTTCACATTGAAAATATCTATCCAACCAAACTTAACATTCTTTTCTTTTTTTTGTCTTTTTTGAGACAGGGTCCTGCTATGCAGTTGAGGCTGACCTTGAGCTCACTTTTGTAGCCCAGGCTGGTCTCGAACTCACACCAATCCTCCTGCCTCAGCCTCCCAAGTGCTGGGATTACAGGCATGAGCCACCACGCCCGGCCCTTAACATTCTTCAGAGGATAAATTTAACTCATATCACAAGGCATACAATTCACTACATGTATCTTCTCTGACCTTTCCAATCAGTGATCACCATACACAAATAGGAAGAGACTAGACTCACATAAGTCCTTAGTACAATTAGTCTTATTGTCAACATGCTCTGAGTTATTAACGCACATACATGTAATCCATATATTCAAAACTAATAGTTTTTCAAATGATTTTGTCTTCCTTCCACTGTATATTTACTTTCATTTTTATAAAGAAGTCTTTGATAATCCTATATTAGAATATACAGGTAGAGGCCTACTTATACCTAGTATTGAGGTAAACAATATAAGTTATATTAAACCTCTACTTGTGAAAAATGTTAATCTATAACTGGGAAGCAATTGGCTTAAGATTTTTATTCCCTGTTGGGAAAATATTGACCAATTTTTTTAAGGAAATTTAATCTCTAGCAGATTATTACAAGCCATGTAGTGCGACCCTGTAGACCCTGTACTAAATACATAGAAAAAAAAAAAAAAAGGAGGATTCAAGGCTTTGGGCTTTTCTGAATAGGAACAATATTTCTATTAACTGAGATATTAGGTAGATAAATAAGGAAGACCACCACAGGAAGGGAAGAAATAAAGAATTCAGAATTCCATGGTACTGTTTCAATGCTCAGGTGCTTGTATCCAGCATACAGTTAAGTGTGTTGTCAAAAGAAGTCAGAGAAAGGCACATTGGGAATTCACACTTAGACTGGATATGTGAAAGAACACTAGGCCAAAGGAAAGCCACCATGTTCAAGGGCGAGAAGACTCCAGGACCAAGCATGAAAAGGATCAGAGAAGAATAAGACAAAAAAAGAAAATGAAGTTCCTGGGTAAGAATTTGCCAGAAGGACAGTTTGACAAAGCAGTGCTGACACAAGCACTGGCAAATGGGTTGGACTGAGGAACACAGAAGTCACTGGTAGCTTTGATCAGAAAAATTTTCAGTGAGAAGCCAGTGCGGGTTTAGGAGTAACAGAGACACAGCCGAAGGCCTAAGTTTCGATGCTTTCAGGGGTATAACATCTCAGAGCTAAAAATTTAAAATAATTTCTTAAAATAATTAAATTTAAAATTAATGAACTAACATTAACTGATAAATTTCATATTCAGAAAGATTGTACTTCTTTTGAGAACAATTTCTAGGCTAGATTTTTACTTGATAAGAATTCCTGAGTAAGTAGAAACTCAGTCAAAGTGAGACACTCTGCCAAAGCATTTCAAAAGACGTTTTCAATATAATTCACTCTACTTGATCGGTGATGCTGACCCACTGCACAGACAAACCTGGGACAATGAGGGTTCTAAAGTGGCCCTGTTGAACCCCAGCTTGGGGGATGCTACAAGGGCAGCTAAGACAGGAAGAGAAACTGAAGACAAGGTTAAAGGGAAAAGAGAACCAACGGAGACACTGCAAGCGAAGGAAAAAGGCAACGGTGTTGCAGCTGACAACTAGGAAGAACAAGAGCTCAGCTTGTGGATAATCATGAAAGCAAAGGAGGATACAGGCTCAGGAGCATCTGGGCCCACGGGTTCCATACAAGGGAAGAAGAATAAAGAGGCACAGATTTAGATAAACTTTCAGGTTTGGCTGGAAACTGAGATTTGTGCTTGAATCCTATAATCTTTTTAAAAAGAAGATGCGTAAAGTCTTCTGCTGACAGTACAGGGAATGGGTTGGTTGATGGCCTCAAGGTAAAGGTTGAGAATGTATCTCCTGTAATCACCTTGTGGATTTATGAGACTAGATATTAGTAATTTCCATATTGGCACTCCTCCTTTAACAGTTGAGCTCTATTCCTGAGCCTAGGCCATTAAAATGAATTGCTTGCCTAATAAGGAATTGTTCATAGATGTATATTACAAGTATATTACAGTATTCAGAACAAAGAAATGGTCACAGGAAACTCCAACTTGATGATTTTGCTTCTTGCATAACTTTTAAATGTAGTGCTGTAATGTATAACAGAACATAAAACTACAGCACTGTACATAAAATCAGCAAAAATTATAGCACTGTATAAATAAGGTAACTGCACAAAAAGACACTGAGACTCTACACACAAAATGTGCCAGATACAGTGGTGCACACCAGTAATCCTAGCACTTGAGAGGATGAGGCAAGAGGACTTCCATGAGTTTGAAGTCAGCCTGAGGTACATAGTGAGTTCAAAGCCAGCCTAAACTACATAGCCAGTAGTTCAGTAGTTCTGGTTCTAAATCCCCCCCAAAAACAAAACAAAACAAATAGATATACTGAAATGTACCCCCCAAAAAATCATAAGTATAGAGAAAACACAAGCTCTAAATTATATAGGGTAATTGTTTATTCAAATATATTTTTCGACTCAATGTTAAAGATCTCTCATTTTTAATTCAAGTCTCAATTGTTCCACATACAGTTCTGTCACCGATTTGGAAGCACATCTAAGAACCATGACCTAAGCTGTCTCTCAGTCTGCAGGCTTGCTCAGCATTCAGGAAAGCACAAAGCCTGTCTCTTACAGGTAGAGAGAGGGAAAGTAAGACTGAATCAAAAATTATGATGATTTCTGAGCATGGTTTGGTACCTATAAGATTTAGTGGTACACATCATATCCAGTCATATCAGATATTCCTGAGACAAATTTCCATCTACAAAACTAAGACATTTTCCAGCTGTGTTCTCAAGGGTACCTAGTTCTTAAGTAAAACAGGAGTGGTCAATGTTACAGTTTGTGTCTAGTTGTCCCCCTAAAGCCTCCTGCAGTCATGGGGCAGGCTTCTAGAGTTTGTGATTAATTCATGATCCAATGCTGGGATTATGGGTGTGAGTACTATACCTGTGGATAGCCTGCATGCAATATTTGGGGCCTGGCTGGATGGCTCAGTGGTCTAAAGCGCCTGCTTGGGAAAGCTTGGGAGGCTTCAGGGACCACGGTTCAATCCCCGGCACCACATGCTGCGCCAGCCCTGCCCTCTGGGGGGCAGGCTGAGCCGGCCATAAAAATGAGTGAATAAACAAACAAAGGTTCTGAAACAAGAATAAAAATAATAAATAAAATTAAAAAAAAAAAAAAAAAAAAGGAAAGGAGAGAGGCTTGTTCTATGCTGCAGGCACTGCTCCCCACTTTTGTTCTTGCTGTTTCGCTGTTTTCCACAGCCATGAACTGCTGCCCCCTGCCATGTGCTGCTCTGTCTCGGAGCCAGCTAATTATGGACTAAAACCTTACAACTCTAAGCTAAATAAACCTCTCCTTCTTTAATTCTGGGTGTTGGGTGTTTTGTCCCCGTAATGAGAGAAAAGTAACTGGAACAGTAAGATGAAGATCATAGCTACAATTCCAAAAGAGAAAGTATGAATAGTCCCCCCTTTACTCAAAAATGAAACACTACTATGGCTTTGATTGGACAACTAAATCAGAAAGCCCAATTTAATCTGAGGATATTAAAATCAAGATCATCAAAATATTAATATTATATTTCGTTTGTTAAGGCTTCTGATGAGCAGAAACCAGAAAGTTTCCTAAAATCCAAGGACTAGATTCTATATCCAGAAATCCCTTTTGATTCTATGAACAACACTATATGTAAGAGAAGAGTCCAAGCTCCAGCTACATGGTGCTAATCCTATCTGAGGGATCTGACTCCTGGCTCTCCTCACCTGTGCTGAGGTGACAGACATGGAAGGTGATGTAGTTTCCTCTCGTTGCTCATGGGCTGTTTTCTTCTTCCTTTCAACATTAATTCCCTCCAATGATATTACCTTGCTGCAGTGATTTCTGTATATTTACCTCCTTTTACATTCTTGTACACTGGATTATCAGTAAGCCACTGGGGCTCAGATCCACATATACATCTCTAACATCCAGCCAATGATCCAGCTCCACAGTTCCAGTTTGGAAATACTTAGGGTGGATGGTAGGAAATTGTCAAATCTTCTTTCAGTCTATCATGTTACCATATTTTGGCTCCCAGGCTAAAAACCTCTATGACCATTCTTTACTACTTTATGAAGCCTATTTAAAAATAAAATAAGCAAAACCAAATCTGGCTACATTATACTTTTAAATTGAGGGCTAGGAGCCCAGTGTGATTATATTTCCTACTTTGTCTGCCTTCTTGGATTGGATCAGTGGAGAAAACTAAGTTAGGGCATGTAATTTCTCTCAAGCCATTGTTTTAATATGTTCCATTAATAGTACATTTTACACAAACAAAGTTATATAGTTCTCCCATATCAAATACTGACTCAGAAGTGCAGCAGGGAGAGCTGGGTAGCTGACACAGTAAGGCCAATATGAATCCAAAATTCATGGAGTATCCTCACATGAACCAGTAGAGAGCAAGAACAAACAAAACTACACAAGCCAGGTCTTCAACATACCGGTACTACAAATTACATATGAAAAGAAATAGAAAATAATACCAGTGAGCTGTCCCATTTGTTCTAGCTATATGCCTTTGTAGAAATCAAGTACAATCTAGGCAGCAAGGAATGAAGCAGAAAGGAAAGGAGCCAGGATCAGGCCTATCAATGATCTAAAAACACCACCAGAAAGGAAAGTGCAGCTCATGAATGAAGACATCCGGGCAGATATGACACATGGAGTAGGCTGAGAAAGTTGATCAAGGCAAAAGAAGATTAAAAGGCAGGAAATGTGCATATTATTAGTGAAATAAATACATTATCTTTCAGAAAAGTTACAAAGATGCAAATGGTATTTCACAGAAAAGTATTTTTAAACCACTGTACCTTACAGTAAAATCATAGGAGCAAGATGCCAGCACTGAAGCATGAAATGGTGAAAACTTTAAAAGAAAAAAAAAAAAAAGTTAGTTATAGCATGCTACGTCCTATGGCCATTCTATGAGCAATATGATAAATTTAACTTTACTAGGGGATGTCACTTAAAATTATGTTTTCCAGAACCCTACATGCTCTTTTAAATAGCCATTTATAGGAAAAATACTTTAACATTCTCCAAAGAAAACCATCCCTTAAGCTTTCTAGAGCTCACTTACTGGGCTATTTTCAAAACACAGCTACTCTTGAAAAAAATAAAGACAAATTTTTATTGGCTATGTAAATATGATTCTATAAAAATGAGGGATTTGAATATGTAATAAATACTTAATAATAATGGGATTTACCAATTCTATTCATATATATCATGATTACTATAATCATATGCATAAAAAATAAATCTTAAAATAAATATACCTTACTTGCATATTACAAATAAAGAAAAATATTACCAGGAACAAAAACTAGAAATTTAAAGCAAGTAACATCTGTAATATAAGTAATGGTCTATACTTTAATACAAGTAAACTGTATAGACGCCCCTTTGCAAATATATTTATTTGGTATTTGCCTTAGCACATTTTTCTCATGCAAGTTGCACTAAGGTATGCCAGTAGCCTACCAGCACTATATATATATATATATATATATATATATATATATATATATATATAATATTAATATGTTAATTATATATATCACCCTATTTCATTCTAAGAACTACTCTAAAACATATGGAAAATATTTTTCAATTCCTAAAAATCTGTACATGTAAAATTATCATTAAAAAATAAAGCAGGCTGGGGATATAACTCAGTGGTAGAATACTTGCCTAGCATGTGAAAGATGGTGAGTTTTGTTCTCAGCACTGCTAAATACATATATACATACATGCATAAATATGTACATATGTATATAATAAAGCTGGGTATTGTATCTATATTGTCTTGTAGCCAAATTTAAAATGTTGATTTAATCAAAATTAGGAATTTTTAAAATAAGAATAACATAATTGTCTTGCTGAAACATCAATAAGGTACATTTTTGCCTTTATTTTTTTAATTTTTTTTTCTTGTTTCAGAACTTATGTTTGTTTATTTATTTATTTTTATGGCCGGCTCAGCCTGCCCTGAGGGCAGGGCTGGTGCAGCATGTGGTGGCATGTGGTGCCGGGGATCGAACTGCAGTCCCTGCAGCTGCCTAAACTTTCCTAAGAAGGCACTTTAGACCACTGAGCCATCCTGCTGGGCCCCTATTTTTGCCTTTAAAGTAATAAAAGGAAATTATAATTGGGAGATGTGACTCAATTAATAAAATGTTTTCCATAGTGATTTCAGATTACTTGTCTAAAAAACACTTGAAAACTGACTTAAATCACTCCACAAACCAGACAAATATCTTAAGAGTAGCACAAAATAGTTAGCTACCTCTGCTATTTACAGAGTAGATAATTTTCTAGATCTGACACATTCATGTATGTCATCATGCAAAAGAGAATGAATTAATCACCCCTCTATACCAGTTTGAACATAGCAAAGAGACTTTGCATTAATAGAAAATGATAAATAATATGATACTAAAAATAGATTACTCTAGTTAAAGAATGTTAAAAGTAGACTGAAGATGACAGGATAAGAAAACCATCTTATTTCTTCTAAAGAACTAAATGTCTACATTGTCCTAATTCATTCAATAATTATTCAAATGTGTTATCTAACTTTAATGTTTTATATTAATCTTATAAAACAGGTAACCAACACACAAACACAGTCAGTAACCCTAACCTCTAAATACCAAACATCTTTTTATATACACTTCATTGATTATACTTAAATTTCAATTTTTATGGTATGAGTAAAAAGACAATACAAAAACTTACTTTTACTCTCCTAATAGCATACGTGTGACCAAGAAGTTCAAACACTGGTTGTCGCACATTTCTCAAGTCCCATCCTCTCAAACTACAATCAACGGCTCCCGTCACTAGCAAATTCTGAGAACAATTCAGAGGAACATTAAGCTATGATCTTTTTGTCATTAGGCAAAACTAAGCCTTTCAACTAGAAATAAAATCTACCTTCTAGTAATTATTTGAGAACTTATTCTTGAGAAGCTGTATAATAAGTATCAAAAGGCATCAAAACAGACACTGCTTGCAGTCTCTTCATTGTTTATCCCTTAAGTTCTTGATTTCCATTCAGCTGTGTTATGCCTTTCCATTTCTATTTCTTCTTTTGAGTTCTTATACTAGGGAGACTATATGATATTTGTATATGTAGGTCTAGCTTATTTCACTTATGAGTATATCTTCAAGATACATCCATTTATATATGGTCTTCTAGTTTATCATTCTTTATAGCTGAGTAATATTCCATTGTATAAAAACACCACATCTTTTTTAATCATTGTTCAGATGACTGGCATTTTGGTTGTTTCCAAGATTTGGCTATCACAAATTGTGCTGCTATGAACAGAAGTGCACAGAGAGCACTATGATATGATGTTTTCAGTTCTTCTGGGAAAATTCCCAGTAGGGGATAGCTAGATTGAATGAGATTTCCAGTTTAATTTTTTAAGGAGTTTCCACACTGCTTTCCATAATGGTTGCACCAGTCTGCATTCCCACCATCAGTCAAAAGTGTTCCTTTTTCCCCACAGGCTCTCCAACATTTGTTGTTGGTGTACTTCTTTATGATAGCCATTCTTTCTGGGGTGAGATGGTATCTAAGTGTTGTTTTAATTTTCATTTTATGAATGGCTAGGCTAGCGATGTGGAGCATTTCTTCATGTATTTATAGGCTTG
>PVJA010038057.1:15000-19975 GCA_004027025.1 Myocastor coypus
ACCTGAATTACCAGCTCCTCTTATCAGCTGTAGACCTGCAACCAGCAGAACCAGCAGAATAGGAAGTTCTGGCTGTTGTTATATCTGATTTCAAAGTGCAGCAGGAGGAAGTTGGGTAAGAACAATGAGTATAAACAGCCTAAAACTGTGAAGTGAACTGCGTGCCAAAAGGGTACTTCTGGGCCTAAATAATTTAATTGAAATGCCAGATGCCTATCAGATGTAATATGACTTTCTTATACCATAGCAGAATGAAGTTTGTTTTAACTACTGGCTGGATCCCACACATTCAGGCATGGCTATGATTTATGCAATTATATGGAGTCTGTAATAGCAGTAATTTAGTTTTCATGGTTCAAAAGAAAGTTTACTTCATATTAATATTTTTATATAAAATGCTTGATTATTTCTGTCTTATATAATTTAGAAATATGAATTCTATACTAGAACTATTAAACATTAGACAAAATATAATGCCCTACCAGAAGCCTGATAGAGAAGGGATACCTAGCTCTATTTATCTAGAAAGTCCTCTCTTCTTGGTCTTATCGAATAATAATAAATTTGGTTCTAGATTTACAAATACAGTACTATAGAACCATTAAGGTGACCAAATTCTTGGAGTAGCCTAAATGCTGTATTGTCATATATGTATTATCTTAAAATGTAAGTCGTTAGGAGTTATTTAATTAACTACATGTATGTGACAAGGTTAGACATAAAAATACATCCTGATTTTCTATCATAAAAGCTACCATCAAACCCAAATACTTTACAACAACGTTGGGTTCCATAACTATAAGCTTTGCAGTTTCAATTATTTTTATATAAAGATCATGCTATGTTTTATAGCAAGATCGTATCTGTAAGCAAGAAGACAAAGCAAGATGTTTTTTTTTGTCTTTTTTGAGACAGGGTCTTGCTATGCAGTTGAGGCTGGCCTTGAGCTCACTTTTGTAGCCCAGGCTGGTCTCGAACTCGCACCAATCCTCCTGCCTCAGCCTCCCAAGTGCTGGGATTACAGGCATGAGCCACCACGCCCGGCTAAAGCAAGATGTTTTTAAAGACTAATATAACTCACAAAATAGAAAAAAAAAATAAAGAGTGCTCAAACTAAGAAACTATTTCTTCTTTGATTTTACCACTGAGTCACTCTGGGTTTTATAAAAGAGGGATGAATATATCCCTACCAAAACAAACATGGAATTCTTTCCATCCGCTGAAATAAGCTATTAATTTGCATCCTATACAGAACTATTCCACAGACTAGCACAGTGCCTCTCAAATCAGGCTCATCACCTGACTCAGCTGTACTTTATAAACATGCTTCCCTCGAGGCATTTTGTATCAGCAGGACTAAGATGGGTCCAGAGCTCTGTTGCTGTTTAAGTTCCTCCAATGACTCTGATGACTGGCAGGTTTTAGAATCACTGAGCCAGCATGTTATTGTACAACTGTACATTCCATATTCTGTCTAGAGCAAGGTACTATAAGCCTTGTTCTCAGACTCTTGGTGTTCAGACCAGCACATGAGCAACCCGAAGGCCATCCTGATGCTCCTTAGCAATGTGCCGTCTCTGCGCATCCCATACCTTTGCTTCCTACCTCGCATCTCCTAACACGTACTTGTTCAGAAACTGGAAGCTTATATATTATTTCCTAAGGGAAGTGTCCCTGACAAGCTCAAGAATCACTGATGTGTTTCCACAGAATTCTGAACACTCAAGTTACAGAAAGAAGTGACATTTCACAAGCTTTCACTCTGTGTCAGTGTCCATTGTGTACATTAATTCAGTCATAGCCAAAACTCCATGATGTGGATATGGTTATCACCTTGATACAGGAAATAATGGAGGGACAGAGGTGAAAGAGCAAATCATACAGCAGTGGAGAAAGCAGGGACTTGCAGCTGCCCAGCTCCAGAGTCCATTTCCTAACCACTGTGCTATAGTGCTGTTCCTTCAAGGAACTGACAGCCCTCATCGCTGTGAGCTTCTGGTGTTTTCTTATGTCTTTCTCCCTGGATTACAGGTACTAGGAGGGCAGAAACTGTCTTCTTCCACACTGAAAAACTGGTCCCCAGCAAATGATGAGCATTTGATAAACACCTGACAAACAAGCTGAAAATGTCTCTCTCCACAAGCAAAATGAACTTAAATATACTTTCAAAATTCCAATAACATAGCTATTCCTCTATTTTATGTAACAACAGTAAAAATATTTTAATGTTTGGTTGCGAAATGCACTGAACTATGTGAAAGAATGTATGAAAACCAGACAAACAAAATCTGCTAACTAGCTTATCTCCTACTAATGAATTATATAGCTTGGTAAGAAATATTCTTAACTCCTTAGAAATAAGTAAAGCACAATAAAAGCTTTAGAGTTTACTTTTTACTCTACCACAACTCCTAATATTTTTGCAGAATGGAAGAGAAATTCACTATTTTTTTTCAAATTTATGAAGTAGGCTATTATTTGAAAATCACCAGCAAGGAGTATTTCAAGAAAATGACAAATGTTTGATTAATCAACTTTCTCATAAATTTTCAAAAGCTCTCAACGGCTTTACTCAATCCAATTTTATAGGACAGTTTTTTAAATCTTTCTTTCATTAAGGAACATAGTTGATGGCTTATAGTTTCAATGCTTGATCTGACTCATCAAATCTGATCTGTTTTAGGCCGTAAAGGTACAGCCCACTTACTGAGCACCAACCTTCTAGAATCTCTTCACCTGCTCCCACATTAACAGGATGCATTCTCTCCGTTCTCCACTCATACAGTTGGGATACAGCCCTCTATCATTTTCCATTCCCAACTGCAGCAGCTAAACTAGGCCTGAGTCAGTGAAAATATCAGATCACTTTTCCCCAGGGACAATAATTAGCTCAGACTCATGCACATGGATTCAGCAAAACCAATGAGAGAAACACTTTTGTGGAAATTAGATAGGGAATCTCTTAGATTTTCCTATTGGACTAAAACTAGATAGTACGAGCTGGTGAGATGGCTTAGTGGTCTAAAGCACCTGTTTAGGCAAGCTTAGGCAACCACAAGGACTGTGGTTCAATCCCTGGCATCATATGCTTTGCCAGTCTCACCCTCAGGGCAGGCTGAGCCAGCTATAACATAAAAAAATAAACTAGATAATAAACAGGGGCTGAAGCTACTGCCATCCTGCCTTGACATGGTACCCAATACTGACAACACAACAGAATCCAGCCATGCCTCAAAAGCCAGATGTGAGTCCAGACTTTTCAACTACATGAGTGAATAAATGATGTTCTTTAATGCAGTTTTGTTCAGATTTTTTACTCTTAATCAAAGCTGAAATAATCACTATAACAACACAAGAAGGCTGGCTAGATAGCTCAGATTAAAGCACCTGCTTAGGCAGACACAGGGACAGGGGTTCAATCCCTGATGTGCCATCCTGGCACCACCCTCGGGGCTCACTGAGACAGCAATTTGAGACTGGGCATGGTGGTGCACACCTGTAATCCCAGCACTTGGGAGGCTGAAAACAGAAGGTTCACACTACAAGTCCAGTCTGTGTAGTGAGGCCCTGTAGACCCTGTACTAAATACCATTCTGTGAAAGCAAATGGTCATTCTGTTTGATAAAATAATTTTTATGTACTACCCATTCACACTACACAGACAATGTAAAAAGTTAAATGTTGTATTTACACTGCTAAATCTATAGTGAACCTTTTTCTACCAGTCTTACACACTGAATATTCCATATGCATTATCCAGATTCAGTATTCTATATACAGTGCCACACAAAGGCCAGTGTAAAAGTAAGAGGTGCATGTGACTCTGCCCAAATAAAAGATAATACACATAATTCCACCTGTTGTTTAAATAAATGCAGCTGTATTAGTTCATGATTCTGTCACTAGATTTTATACTTGGTCATAAACATAAAAAAGAACAATGAATAAAAACAAAGGAAGATGGGTAATAGGGCTGGAGTAAGTGCTTAGCAGGTTAAAGGCCCTGGACTCAACCCCCAGTGGCTCCCTAAAACAGAAAGGAAAGCAGTTTTACACCTTAAATCATTTAAATTATAATAAAAACAAGCTTACATGCAGCAGGAAAATGTGTTTAAAAGCCTATCAGCAGTTTAAGGCATTTTACTTACCAGTATTTTTCAAACATGTAACCTTACACTTATTATTAAATTTAATTCACTGTGAGCTCTGCCTTCTGGAGCACCCAGCAGACAGACGTGCCTCCACAGTCTCACCTGAAGGGAAGTGTGCTTCTGTCCACTTGGAAGCTGGGTCTGTTCTCAGCACCCACCTCATCCAGGGTCTCAAGTGACCCCTTTGAAACTACAGTAAAGGGCAGAAGGCCAAATGATATCCCTTGCTCTAAGAAAAATTTCTTTCCATCAATCTAATTCACATCCTTATAAGAATTTTCATTCAATTGCAGCCAACAAGGGCAAAAATATAAAATGGTAAAATTATAACTACTAAGCTATCATCATCATACAATTTTGATTCACTACAAACTATGAAACATAATTTAATTTTCATTAAATTAAATGTAGAAAAGTTGATTAACTTAATTTATTTAAAGGTTAAATATATTAATATAGTTATCAATTACTTAGTATATGCCCAGCCTTGTGATTAGCAGGGCCACAGAAAGATAAAAGACCAAAGTAAAATGTCATCCTTAGAAAACAAAATGTGATTGCCGGGCGTGGTGGCGCACGCCTGTAATCCCAGCACTCAGGAGGCTGAGGCAGGAGGATCAGTGAGTTCGAGACCAACCTGGGCTACAAAAGTGAGCTCAAGGCCAGCCTGAACTGCACAGTGAGACCCTGTCTCAGACAAAAAAAAAAAAAAAAAAAAAAAAAAAAAAAAAAAAAAAAAAAAAAAAAAAAAAAAAAAAAAAAAAAAAAAAAAAAAAAAAAAAAAAAAAAAAAAAAAAAAAAAAAAAAAAAAAAAAAAAAAAAAA
>PVJA010038058.1:0-19978 GCA_004027025.1 Myocastor coypus
AGGAGGAAGAGGAAAGATCATTTTAGTGGTGTATGTAGAATATTTTTCTTACTCTTTTGCTTAAACTAGTGAAGGGCTCTAGGGAAAATGAAGTGTTAAGTGCTTAAAATTATTAAGCAATGTTTAAATTTACATACTTGAGCTAAGCAAGATTCCAGATTTTTCATGTTTATTTTGATATTTTGGCTGATTACAGCCATATTAATGGTTTCCAAAATGCAGGATTCTTCTTAGTAAGTATGAAATTGGCCCCATATGTTTAAAAATGATGAAAGAAAATTTGAATGTTGTGTCTTCAGAATTAGATGCTTCACTGGGGAAAATAAACAGAACTCCCTTATGTTTTAAAGCTGGCTATTGCAACCAGGGGTGTAGCTCAGTGGTGGAAGACTTGCGTAGCATGCATGAGGTGCTGAGTTCAGTCCCCAGTACATCTAAATAGATAAGTAAACAAACAAACAATCAAATAAAATGACAACACCTAACCCTGATTATAATAGATGCAAGAGACCACAGAGAGCTAAGCAGCAGCAGAATACTGCAAGGCTTTTCATTCTTGCAGTGATATCCCCCAACCCCCACCCCTCCACAGTCCTTGCTCTTGCAGGTTAAAAGCTGTGCTCTTCTGAAAGAACAAAATAGCTTCAAAATCCCATGCCTTGGATGGATGAAATAGGAAGTGCTAATGCTTGAGAAATTGCTGAGAAATCTTCAGAGGCTAGTTCCTTCAGTGGGCCTCTTGCTACTTTCTCTACTTTTTATTTTATTTGTTTCAATCGATTTGAACTTTACAGAAGTCCCAGGTGAGATTTGTAACCATTGCCTTTCCCTTAAAACTTATTTGGCAGGCTGGGGAGATAGCTCCGAGGCACAAGTGCCTGCTGGGCAAGTGCAAGGTCGTGAGTTCGAACCCCGGTCCCAAAAAAAAAAAAAAAAAAAAAAATTGTTTGGCTTCCTTCCTTTTGCAGAGGAAGAGCAGACAAGGTTGAAAACA
This sequence comes from Myocastor coypus, assembly GCA_004027025.1. Taxonomy (NCBI): domain Eukaryota; kingdom Metazoa; phylum Chordata; class Mammalia; order Rodentia; family Myocastoridae; genus Myocastor; species Myocastor coypus. The sequence goes on from PVJA010038058.1 coordinate 995, forward strand.
GAGAGTAGACAAGGTCAAAGACTTGGTAGCAAGGGTCTCCAGTGGAATTTTTCTCTCATTCTCATGATAAACTTAATGTCCCTTTCCTATCTATAAAAATACTGTCAATTCATAGGTCCAAATAGCAGGAGCATAAATTTCCCTACTGGTTCATAAATGCCCTCAACCCTTCTGGGAAAATTCTCCCTTGGGAAGAGCAAAGAATCCTCATCAAACTCGACAACAACAATAACAACAAAGTATTCTCTCCCATCTCCCTGCACAGTAGTTAATTCTGTCAGGCAGAAGCTTCTGGATTTCCCAGTCTCTGGCACCTAACTGTGAACAATGCAATCATTACTGCACTTCTGATGTTGCCACCACCTGCCCTTTTTTTTCCCTTTTTGTTTTAGCTTTGTCCTGCCAGGACAGAAAGATCTTCTCTTCCATCATTTAATCTCATAATCATCCCTTTCACTTAATGCTCTTTTTAAAACTGAGGAGCACTGGAATTGTGTGAACTTAAAATTTTTCCTCTTTGCATTGTTTGAAAAACACACATAGCAAATACCTCCGTAGGTCTGCTTTAGCTTTGAGGCTTGGCTATTTCCACTGGGCCTCCAGTCTGCCTCAGAGGTAAGGAAAAAATCCTGCAAGGCAAGGGCCCCTATTTTATCTTGCAATGACCCCCAAATCCCTTTTCTCTTGCCCTCCCTCGAATGGCCGCGGGCTCGCTCCTTCAGGGTTGTGGCAGCTGTATCAGACCCCTCCCCTCGCCGTGCAGATCAGCTTCTAGCTGTTGCCCTACTTGATCTTTGAAACCACAGGTACATGGTTTCCTGTGCATTTCTTAAAAGAAGTGTTGAGCAAAGGAAATCGACGGGTTTAGTAATGATCAAAAATTTCGCCTCCCCCTCACCTTGAAAACTATTTTCATAAGCCAAATTTTCAGGGGAAAAAGCTTATCTTTTCAAACACTTGCATTATGTATTTTAGCTTTCGTAGTGGATTTACTATTCTAAAGAGTGCTTTCACTTAATAAAACCGACGGTCTTTATTTTTAAAAAATCTGCAACCTTCGTTACATAAGGGAAAGAAACCCATGAAGGAGTCTTAAGAACATTAAATTTTAAAAGTTAGTTTAACTTCCCCCTTAAAATTATTATTATTATTATTTTTTTGTCTTTTTTTGAGACAGGGTCTCGCTATGCAGTTGAGGCTGGCCTTGAGCTCACTGTTGTAGCCCAGGCTGGTCTCGAACTCGCACCAATCCTCCTGCCTCAGCCTCCCGAGTGCTGGGATTACAGGCGTGAGCCACCACGCCCGGCTTCCCCCTTAAAATTATTGACACCATATTTTCTTCTCTTCCTAGATGATGTGGCACAGCTTTGCCTTCTTCCAACAGCTGAGGACTCAAGAAAAAAAAAATGAGACCTCAGTAAGTAATTACGGCTTACCAGACCTCAGCCATTTCACCTGTGTTCTGCTTGTCCTTCCTATCCAAACCTGTTATCCAAATTAAGGAGAATTCAGTAGGCTAGAAATCACTTGTTAATAGTAATGTATGGCTTGTTTTGTAAACCTATGGGAAACTAGGCACTGGGGATGCTTCAGCCCTGAATTCCTTTTGGAAGCAGCTACTAAAACGTCTTACTTGACTAGATCCTATGCAACACTAGTAGCTCATTAAACAATCAAGTTCTTCCTGATACCCCAGATAAGATGTGCTGTGAATATTCTCCTTTAGTCTTCTTGAGTATGTGTGATACATTTTGCTTTGGCTATCAAAGTCTGAACTCCTGGGCTCATGCAGTCTTCCCACCTTAGCCTCCCACGTATCGGGGACCACTGGGACCACTGTACCAGCTTGGCCAATCTACCTTTAGTGAAGATTTCATATAACTCATAGTAGGAGTTGAACCAGCCCAAGTAAATGATCTCTCAATTATTTAGTAAATTATCACTGAAGTATTGTGGGTATCTGGGAGAAGCCCATTTTTATGCCCACAGGGAATTTACCAAATCACTGAAGATGTTTGTCACTTCTCAGTCCCCCTGAGAACAAGAGGCGGTCCCTTCGCAAAGGTTTCACCCTTCATTAAACAGCTCCTTCCCAGACACCAAGCAGTCACACCAGCCACGTTTTAAAACTTTATTTGCATATTAAAAAAATTGTGCATTCCAATAATTAAAATCATTTGAACAAAAAAAAAATGGCACTCTGATTAAACTGCATTTTACAGCCTGCAGGACACCTTGGACCAGCTTGAATTTCATTCTAGATTTCACCATCCTCCCACCCAGCTTCTTCCTCCACCAACATGCAAGCTCTTCTCCTTCCCTGCCAGCCACACAGGCTGATGGGGGAGGCAGGCGAGGCCTTCGTTGTCAGTAGTTCGGATGTGAAAGGGGCAGCACAGTCATTTAAACTTGATCCAACCTCTTTGCATCTTACAAAGTTAAACAGCTAAAAGAAGTAAAATAAGAAGGCAATGCTTGTGGAATGTACAGTGCATATCGGCGACGCACGCCTCATTAGGATTCGCCCGCTTGCTTCTCTTGTTCAATTGCTGTGACCGGAAAAAGACAAAAAAAAAACAAAAAAAAGAAGAAAAAAGATGGAGGAGGCTAAGAGCATCCACAATCGCTTATAAATATTACAACGCTTTCATTAAAACCATTTCGGATGGCCTAAAAATTCCGCATACATGAAATTGTAATCAAACAATTTATATTAATGTTAAATCAATGTACATTTTAATAAATATACCTGTATATTACTGATATACTAAATATTCCATCAGTAAATCACTAAGGTCCTGTGTTTGTTGGTTGCACAACTATTTTAATTAACCTTTCTAAGCCACATTCATCATCATCAAACTGTCTACTCCTCCCCGCCCCCCGCCCCTCCCATCCTCCCACCCGCCGCGCCCGCCTAGCCTTTTCTGAAGATGGGGGGGGGGGGTCGGAGCTTACTTTCTTTCGAAGGCAGAGGATTTTTCTCTTGCGTTTCTGTCTTCTTCAATTTCGACTTATCGAATTTCTCGATCTCAGCCATATCGGGTTTGTCAGACATGGTCGCAAGAAAGCTGCAGGTACAAAGCCGAGAGCGAGGCTGAGAAGGCGCCACCCACACCCTGGCCTCTCCCAGCTCAGAAATGCGTCTCCCCTCCAAGTCCCAGCCTGAAACCCCACCCCCCCTTCCTCTTTGGTTCAGGGCTCAACAGCTTCCTCTTTCTACAGGAGAAAAATAAAATAGATCCCTGTCAATATTTCAAAACGTGGGGGACTCAATAGCGAAGTCAGCCCAAGTCCGAAATCTCCTGACGGTGAAATTCACCATTGCACGTTAATTGTAGCTTTGAAAAAACACAATCTGCCAAGAGCGCGTAGGTACAGAGTAACAAAGACACTGGCGTGGGGCGGGGAATTAAATAAAAATTGGAGCCAAGGTCACAGAATGGGTTTTCTAACTAGGACCTCTCCCCTCAAAACCTGCAGGCCTGATTCCACCTTCTCCCCCCACTCACAAAGGCGGCAGCTGCCGCTGCAGCCCATGCCTCCGACCACCGCCCTGGCCGCTTCCTCCCACTCCCGCGAGCTCAACAATGCAGCCAGGGCACGAAGCCGCCTCCCCATGCCCCATAAATCTATCCAGATCTGCACGTAGGGGCAACCCTGCAGACTTGGCGCACATTCCTCTGCACGTAGGACTTTGGGTTGCGCCATCCTGCCCATCCTCTTTAAAGCTGGCCAGATACAGCCGTCTAAGCCTTGCATCCCTGCAAAAGTTGAGAGCGGTGGAGGCTCCAAGCTCCGGGAAATGTGCCTTAGAACAAAGAACCTCTCGTTTCCGATTAATCGCGCCTTGGAGGCCACAGAGAGGCCCTTGGGGGAACACTACGTCCAAAACGTTCCACTGAGGCCGCACATCAAAATGCCAGTTTTTGTGGTTCTAGAAATTGAGTACTCGTCCCCGTTACCCAGCATCTGGAGGGGTTTAAGCATCCTAGAGCTTTTCCAAGTGACCTTTCCAGAGAGGACCACTTGGGATAGGCTTTAGGGATTCCTGAACAGGGATGCAGGTGCTGAAGTGGGTGAGCGCGCGAGCCTGGGAGGAGGGGACAGGAGAAGGGGACCCTGGGGCTCACCGGAGCGAGGTACACGAGGAAGAGAAGTCCGATCTGCTCAGTGGCGAACGCGGAGTGTCGGGCGGGGCGCGGCAGGCACCGCTATATGCGCGCTCCTATGTAAATGAGATGATGTCATCCGCAGGCCCGCTTAACTCCTTCACGCCGCGTCTGCTGAAGGCGTCCGGAGCCGGCTGGCGTCGGCGGAACCCCCTCCCCCATCAGTGCGCCTTAACCACAAGGACGGCGGAAAAATAAAATGAGCAGAAGCCCATCCCCCACAACTTCCTTCGCAGTGCATTTTTCCTTTTTACGTTTATTCTCCTATATTGAATTTTTGCAAGAGTAGCCCAAACCGGCTCGTGCAGACCAATGCGTGATAACTAAGGGCCTGCATGGCGCTTAGGGGGACATTCTTCTACTGCCAGTCTGGCTTTGTCTGCTGCCGACATCCCCAAGCTAGGGCGCGGTGTGCCTCACGCAAGGGCCTCACCCACTGCCAGGGGTAGGAGTCCAGTGACTCAGCTTCGGGGCCAGAGCATTAGCCCCACCCAACCTTCTTTGTCTTCTAGTTTGGGTTTCCCTTGACTTAGGTGGGAGGTAAAGCATCAAACGACTTGAAAAAGGAAGCTTCACCCCCTTAGCTTCCACGATTTTTCATCGTTCCAGTATTATTTAAAACTCAAGCCAACTATAAAATCTGCTTAGTATAAGGTGATTAGGAGTTTATAGAGTACAATGCCTCCCCTTTAAAACGTATGTCAAGTTCAAGCCCTGTCACTGACTTGCTGCCTGACAATGAGGAAGTTCTTTCCTTTTCCTTATTTTCACAAATTATAACAGTGATCGCAGGGAAGGCCCGTGTTGATTTCCAAAGACTACGAGCCCATTCTCTTGAATGTCTTAAAATCGTGCTAATAAAACCAAGTGTACGCTGCATTCAGCACAAGGACGCTGCTGAAGTGCAGCTGGAAATAGGGAACATCCCGGTAGAGAGCAGCAGTTTGCAAAATGGCACCTCCTCTGAGCACCAGACACCCACTTGGTGCTGCAGATGAGTTGCGAATGCCATGCCCATGCCTGCAAATGGCATGTGAAAGGCAAGGGATCGGCTGGTTAGAAAGGGCCTCTTTGTGATGATCTCAGCCATGCAGAGCAACCACTGATTCCTTCTCCTTTCCTCTGTCCTGGGGAAATGCTTTTCAGAAAGCCTTTGCTAATCATTTGTGTGGCAGAGGCTTTTGTCTAGCTGGGATCAGACTTAACTGTTCCAGAGACCCTTCGCTGCCCCCTCAGAACAGCAAGAACTCCATTTCTCCATCTACTTGACTTCCCTTTTCCTGGGGTGGAAAGGGGTGGGGTGGACAGAGGCAGGTGACCCTCTGGTTCCTCACTTCATGTTCTTCTGGGCTCTGCTTCCCACCCACCCCACCCCCAAGAGGCCCTAGGTCCTGTTGGTGCGGGAGCAGGATGTCACCTTCTGGCAACAGCTGTGCCCTAGGTGCATTGGTCTGGGAGTCCACTGATAGTAGGAACACAGAGAGGATCTTGCAGGGTGCCGTTTGTCCCATTTTGCTGGCTGTTGCAGTCTCTCTGACATCATTGCTGTGGGTTCTGAGACTCCATTTCCCCTCTCACAGCTGCTGTCAAAATTCTTTCTTTCCCCGGATGGTTGATGACAAAAGGAATGTAGCTGCCAGCCCTCACAGCAGACGCGGCACCCACGGAGCCAGACGAGTGGAAACTGGTACACATCTTAGAGACATTTTCTTGAGCGAACCTTCCTTTGAGGGTATATGTGGATTGGAAAAGGGAGGTGAGCAGCGGGAGGGGAAGCCAGGCTGGCAGCTTGCTAAAGGCCAGGAGCCCACTGGCCCTGGGATTGGCTTCCTGTTGGGGAATTCGACAGCTCAGGGAAAGGGTGAGGCAGTTAAGAAAAAGGCAGGAGCCAAGTGTTGTGGGGCAGGCCTGGAATCTCAGCAGTCTTGGAGGCTGGGGCAGGGCTGCAGAGTGTTGGGGGCTTAGCTCAGTCTGAAAGGACTGGGCTCAAGACTCACTATTATAATAGAGAAAATACGAATGAAGGGAGCAGTGTGAAAAGTTGTGTGATTCTGATCACCCTTATTAATCTTTTTGTACCTGAGTTTTCTCATCTGTAAAATGGGTGAACTTTAATAAGTTACCTTAGAGTTATGTGAGGTTTACATGCTTAGGATAGTGTATGGCAATTGGCAGCTCTTTGTACTTTTACTAATATCATTTAGAATGGAAAGACAACGGGTAATAAAATAAATGTTTTTGTGTTTGAAAATAGTTGAAATTTTAGATGTTCTGATATCATTTCTGTTACAAAGAGAAATTTATCTATTTTGTTGCATGTGCTTTTTATATAATCTTAATATATTATATAGTGTTAAAAATTATTACACAGAGACATGACCAATAAAAATGAGCTCTTTTGCTTGTTGTGCAGCAAATAAAGCATTTCCTCTTACTCCACTGAACATGGTGTGTACGCCTATACTCCCCGTACTTGGAAAACCAAATATAGGAGGATTGCTGTGTGTTTGAGGCCAGCCCAGACTACACCGTGAGTTCAAGATGAGCCTGAACTACATAACGAGACCCTGTCTCAGAGAAAGACAAAAAACAAAACAAAACAAATATAAAAGAAACTTCTCTTCAGCTGATGGCTTCTAGGAGCAGGAATTGAAATAGGAGCTTTACATTCCATGTTCTTTCCTGCCTACTGCTTTTCTTGAGCAAAGACTTGCAGATGTTGCTTACAGATGCGGGGAATCCAGGGTTCAAGGGTAGCCCCTACGTGCTCACTATGCTAAGGAATGTCTTCTTATCCCCAGGTCTGTGCCTAGGAATGAGCAAAAAGAATTTAGGAGTCAGGCGAGTTTGTTGGCACAGTGCCTGGCCACCAAATAGCTGTTACCCAGAATTCAACTGACTCTCTTAAGTAAGAAAGGTCCTAAAACCCAGTACCTGTCACCTTGCTTCCTACTGCACACACATCAGGGCCCTGCCTTTGGGGAGTTAGAATTTATGAGTAAGTTAGCATGTGCTGGGCACAGCCACCAATTAAAAAGACAGAGAGGCAAGCATGGTTTACAAAAGGTGTCTGGTCACTCCAGTGGTGCTTTCTGCCCTCAGGGTCCTTCAGTGACAGATGAGCCAATTGCCATGTGACAACTCCCTCCATTCCTCAGTATTCTGGGAAAAATGTGCCAGCAGCGCCTAGGTGGAAAGGTGGCTCCATCGCCCAGCTTGTGTCCCATAGAGCCAAGAAGAACACACAAAGACAGGGGACACTTTCATTTTGCTTTCCAGTTGTTGGGGAGCAGCCACCACAGGATGAGTTCATGAATAAGAGTTCTATTCTTTTGAAGCTATTTAATGTCATGCAGAGCATTGATGGGAGGACAGGAGGAGAAAGGGGAGGAGGAACAGAGGCACAGAAGAGGGAGGCCCCCCACTCTGCTTTCTTTAGCCCTGGCCCCTTTGTCTGGCCTCGGGGCCTCCTGCTGTCTGTCCCACCTGCCTGTACCCCCAGCCCCGTGGGAGCTATGTGATCTCCATCTGTTCTCCATACTCTTTCTTACAAATTGGAGCTGGAGTTTAAACCCCATAGTTAACGGCACAGCCTTAAGTAGTCTCCCCGATGACAGGAACAGAAAAGGAGAAAGGAGAATGACATTCAGTGCACTTGCTAGTCTTGTACCCTCTCTTAAGCCCTTTGTGTGTTACCTAGTTAGTTCTTAGCTGAGGTAGTGCGTACAGAGCCCCTGGCTTTACTGCTAAAGAAACCGGGACTGCGAGAATATAAACAACTTGCTGTAGAGCAAATCCCTGTCTATGTGCATGGCCCACTTCTGCCTTCCGCCCCTGGGGTCCCCACCCACAACTCCTCCTTGTGTCCCCGTGCAGTGGGCAAAGGGCCTCCCAGGCCACCTAGGCAATGTGAATGGGGAGGAATAGGGGACACCAGAGCAACAAGCGGATCCCCCAGAGCATGCTGGCCGTGGTGCAGCACAACGCCTGTGTGGCTGGCTGCTCAGGTCCGGATCACTAGCGCCAGCTTCCTGTGTGGTTCCAGTTTGCCTCTGCAACATCCCCTCCAAGTGGTCACTTGGCCTCCACGCAAGCCATTTCCAAAGTGAAGGGTCTCTGAGCCACACAGGGGCGATGAGTAGGTGAGAAGAAGGGACTTGCAGGGGATGCTGGAAGTGACAGCCAGCATGCTTGGAGTGGACACTGGGGATCTTTCTCCCTAAACCTCACACAGCCTGGGAAAGAGACAACCTGAGTTGCTCATTTCACACAGGAGAGTTCTGGAGATACTAAGTTTTCTGCCCAAGAGCACAAAGGGAAAGCCAGGGATAGATTGGCAGGCTTCAAAGCTGCCTCCTTTACCTGCTACATTTTCCTGAACTCTTGGGGTCTTTAGACTTGATTGTGTAGGCTACATAAGGATAAAGCTATAGCCTATGTCCCCAAGCCATCATTTAATGTCATTAAAACTTTAAACTAGAGCAGGAGCATAGTTTAGTGATAGAATGGACGCTTAGAATGTGTACTGTGTTTAGCCCTCAGTTCAGATACCAGAACCAAAATCAACACTGTAAAGCATGCACAAGGTCATGTTGCACCTGCGTATTCCAACAGTGTAGGAGGCTGAGTCAGGAGGAATGCAAGTTGGCGCCCAGCCTGGACAACTTAGAAACTCATCACAACCCTGTCTCAAAAGATTTGGAAATAAATTTAAGAAGACAGGGAATGGGGCTCAATGTAAAGGCTGGATTCAGTCTGTACCAACACACACACACACACACACACACACACACACACATACACACACCTGTAACAACTTATCGTATATATTTGCATGTCTCAATTTTCAAAGTATTTCATTACAGCAATTCACTCTGTTCTTTTTCCCTCCTGTGTAACCAATACATTTGCAGTAAAGGAACTTTTACATCCTGAACACAGAAAATTTGTTTTAGCTTTTTTGCACTTCATTATTTTTCCCAGCGATCATTCACATTTCTGAAATAGTTAAAAAGTAGTAGGCCAAATAATATACTGAAAGGAACACATTATATACTCCTAATAGCTTTCTGTACTAAAATTTTATGTTTCTATTCCACTGTGAAGCAGAATTATAATTAGCACATGACAAACATTCATATATTTTAATGTGCATCTGTGGATGTCATAGCCTTTTTTATAAAATATAATTCCCAGATTATCATCAGCAGGTGGGTAATGATATTCTGTCAAGGAAAGCAAAACACAGGCAGTACACAGCTTTCCCCTCAAATTTGAAAGGAAAGCCTGGGCGGGTCAAGACCAGTCTCGGTTGATCTTTACCATGTGCTCGCTGCAGGGTCCAAGCGTAATTGCTCTGGGCCCCATGCTCAGAAGGGTCTGGTGTTTGACTTAGTGCTCTGCATCTGCCATTTCGAAATTCCCCCAAAAGGTGGAATGAGCAGGGAATCCACCTGGTCCTTTTGCAGTTATGAAGTTATAAAGCCAGTTTGAGTCTCTCAGGTTCTCATTTCCTGTCTATCCCCAGTGCTGCTGGCTTTTCCCAGACCCAGAGCGGGCCTAGGTACTCATATGGTCCTTCTCCCAATCGTGCTTACCATGCTGTTCTTCATTCCATTGAGAAAGAGCTGGAAATTTTCTCAAAGAACATTTTATTAGGAAAATGGAGGAAAACATATGTGGAGGCACAAAATCAAATGGGCTTCTTATTATCCCTAGGGCCTAAGGAATGAAGGAAGGAAGGAAGGAAGGAAGGAAGGAAGGAAGGAAGGAAGGAAGGAAAAAAAATAGAGTCCCATTTCCTCACACTATATTGTACTATGGGGACATAGGAGGTAATTTATGGGTGGGGTGAGATTTAGGAGATTTAACTCCTTTTATACCGTGGCTCCCTTTGGTAGTTTGGTGAAGCCAATAGATGCTTTCTAAGAATTGTATTAATGCATATAATAAAAAATGTAGGACCATAAAAGAAAGCAATTATGGTTCCACAGTTACCAAAGGCATCCAAACCATTGGGATACAGTAATAGATGGGCACTTTGTTGGTGTCCTCTCTACTCTAAACTCAGCATAGCAATAAATGTTTTTCTACCTACAAAATGTTAAGAAACGGAGAAGTCTGGGCCACCCATGGCTCATGTGAACACAGGAGTGACAAGTCCTGTACGAGTTCTTTGTGTGCTCACGGGAAGGAAAAGCTGATGTACATTGAGCAGCTCAGGAAAATAAAATGGGATCTTTTTTGTGGCTTCCCGGATCCTCTGCAAAGGTCTCTTGGGTGCTTAGGAAGGAGTCCCTTAGCTGATTGTGGTAGAGCTGAGGTAGATCCCCAGTCCAGTGACTCATTTGTATAGCCAGAATACCTTCTTTCATTGTGTGTACTAAAGAAATTGGCGGGCTTTTTTCCTGGTTCTTGGCAGAGGCAGTGGATAAAGTCTTGTGACGGAGGTGTCACTGTTACTTGTGAGGCATGGAACCACACTGGGATACTTAGGATAATGAGGTATGGAACTGGTGGATGGTCATGCTCATGAGTCATGGAAGGATGGGAAGGTGGTCGCAGCATTGTGAGTCACAGTGTAACTGGAGTTGGGATTTTCTGCCACATGGCACCAACCTCACCTCTGGGAAAGGAAGGGCAGCTAGGTGTTGAGTTCAGCCACTCAGCTGGTGATTATTATCAGCTATTTCTGCACCTGGAGACCTCAGTAAGAACTCATGACACCAAGCTAAGTTACATTTCCTTGTGTGACAAAAGTCCATGAATGCTGTTGCACTTTGGTTCTGAGAAGATCACCCATCCCTCAGGATGACAGAAGCTTTGTACATGGAGCCCTGCAAGACTTTACATTGTGAGGTTCTTCTTGGGGGGACAGCTTTGCTTTATCTCCAACCCTTTTTATTTTCTGTTTTAAAATAAGGTCTTGTTAAATTGCCCATGCTGGTCTTGAACTTGGAATCCTCCTGCCTCACTTTCCCAATGTGATGGGATTAGAGGCAAACATGCTTTTAACCTTAAACATGAATTTGACCAGATTAAGAGAGGCCTGGAGAGGTGATTGTGTCATGGCAGGGATCATGAATGCACTCATACATTGGTGCTCACAGTTGAAGGTGAAGTTGGAGAGTGGGGCCAGTTGAAAACAGGTCACTAGACACCTTGAGAGGTATATACCTCACTAGTGCTCTCTCTTGGGACTCTGCTTCCTAGCTCCATGAAGTGAGCAGCTTTGCTCCCCCATGGCCTTCCTCCATGATGCTCCTGCCTTGGAGCCTCTAACCATGGACTGAATCCTCTGGATTCATGAGCCATGTGAACATTCTCCTTTAAGGCATGAGCACCTCATGTTGTGACCCAACCATGGGAAAGCTGAGCAATACACTGGCAAGCAAATCCTCACCACTCAGTGTGCTCCTGGCAAGCCAAAAGCAGGACATCTGTACTCCTGGCCATGGTAAGGACTTTGGGCTTGCCCTCTCCTGTGACTTACACGACCATTTATGTTTGCAATCGGAGACATCCCAGGACCTGATTTAAGTCCACAAGGAACGACTCTGGCTTCTGAGTTGAGAATAGACTGTAAGTATGAGGACCATGGGGTGGAGCAAGACCCATTGGCATGGCCAGGAGTGGCAGGGCCTGGGTGGAATTTCTAAGGTAGAGTTAGTAGGACTTGCTGAATTCTGGAGGGAAGAATGAGAAGTGCAGCCTGGCACCAAGGATTTTGGTATGAGTGACCAGAAGGATGGTGTCTGCATCTACTATAGTGGAATATGGCTGTGGGAAGCTCAGGTTTTGAGGTGGAACATGCCGATCTTAAATGAGACAGGAAACATTTGAGCACTAGTACAGCACAAGTCCATAGGTGTCCTAATAAAAACTTTTCTGTCTTCCTTCTCCCCATTGTTTTTAGATACTAAAGATTGACTACACTAAATTGCACTCTTGGTCCTTTTTTAAGGACCAAGCCTAGGGTGGAATTTGATGTCCGCCTGCTTCAGCCTCCCAGTGTATTCAGATTACAGGCAATGGGGCTTGGGGGTTAGCTCAGTGGTTTAAGCAACTGCGTGAGGAATCTCAATCAGGCACAGGGGATAATGACTGGATCCCCAGAACCATCCGTAAGGCAGCCTGAGCCAGCCAAAAAAAAAAAAAAAAATCCTTCTCAGATTACAAGTATATGCCATGGTGCCCAGCTCCTTCTTCTTCAAATTCTTCAAGCCTTCCCTTCCCAAGGCACAGTGAGGACCCGAGTTGACTCATACTGCTTTTGGCCTTCACTTTCAGGGAGAACAAGAACCACTGGGAAATGGATTGATTGTGGGTCGTCACCTGGGTCCATTGTACATCAGTTGAATGAAAGAGCTTTAAACTTTGTACTAAGGGGAATGTGAAAAACAAACTGAATTTATCATTCTGTACACAAGAATGCTAGCCCTGCTCCAAAAGGGAGATAAGGCATAGACATGGGTTAAAGGAACAGAAAAGTTCTCTGTGCCAGGACACAGGGGTGGCTTGCTTTTCCTCTTATGTTTGTGCAGCTTCAATGTTTTATTTCTTTATTTGGGCTACTTTGTCAGTTAGTTTGTAGCACAGGCTCTGGTTGCTATTAACAAAATAGTTGAACCTTTTCTCTTTGGAACACTTACAAACTTACAGAAAAGCTGCAAAATAATACTAGCATGGGGAGGCTGAGGCAGGATGATCACTACATAGTGAATTTGTGACCAGTTTGTGTGATACAAAATAGAACCTTGATTGAAAGAAAAAAGAAGCTGAAAAAATACAATGATTAACTCATACTTTCCACTTGGATTCATCAAGTCATTAATCTTTCACTATATTCGCTTTATAATTCAGCCTATATACCTACTTACTTATTTTTTTAAATTATCTGTACATAAATAATTGGTTCATCCTTATAATCACAGTACCCTGGGAGGCTGAGACAGAAAGCTGGCAAGTTTGATCCTGGTCCAGGCAATTTAATGACTTAGGGAGAACTTACCTCAAACTAAAAGATGAAAAGAGTACCAGGGGCCATGCATGGTGGTACATGCGTATAATCCCAGCATGCGGGAGGCTGAGGCAGCAGGATTGCTCAGAATTCGAAGCCAGGCTGGCTTGCAGAGCGAGTTCAAGGTCCTCCTGGACTGCGTGGTGAAACCCAGTTTCAAAACAAACAAATAGCTAGCGATGTAGTTCCATGCAAATGGCCTGGGTTCAATCCCCCAGCAAAGCAAAATCAAAATAAAACAAAAATGATTTTAAAAATTGCTGTGAGTATTATGTTTTCCCCCAGAGACTCTATGTGTGCATTGGCCAAGAGCAAGGCCCTCTCCAACATGGTCACAGAAGCATTATCAGTGCCAGGACCTGGCCCTCTGCTACAACATTGCTATTTTATCTATAAGTCTTCATGTTTGAGCTGGGTCACATCCTGCCCTCATCCTTCGGCCTCCTACCAACAGTGTGATCATGCAGTGCACTTAGCTGTCACCCCCGCTGGCATCTTTTAATTTAGGACTTCCTTAACCTCTCAGCTTCCACGATACTGATGCTTCAAAAGAAAGGCCAGCTGTTCCATGGAAGTCCTTTCGACTGGGGTTGGACTGATGTTTCCTCGAGATTAGATGTGGACTTTCTCTTTCGGGCGGGAATGCAGCAGGAGGAATGCTCCAACCTTCTGGGCATTGTGTTGCTGATAGTTGGCTCTGACTGCTCCATGGAGGTCTCATCTGACCAATTCCTGCTCTCTGGAAACTGGCTCTGTTGCGACGTGCTCTTCAGCTTGTCTCTACTCCTTACCGGATATGGCTACTGCAGCTGTCCTCACAGATGGCGGAAAATCTCCCCACCACAAGTAAACGCATGTGCCCAGTGTCTCCAGCTTCCCAAAGGGAAAGCTTTGTAAGGCAACATGCAGCTGATAAAGCACTCCAAAAGTGCTATTTTCTTTCAATTAGATCCCTGATAGACCCACTTGCATGAGGGTTTTTTAAATTAAACACTAAAAGGCCTGTGTGGTGTTGCCCACCTGTAATTCCAACACTCAGGAGACTGACACAGGAGGATCACAGGTTTAAATTCTGCTGGGATAACTTAATGCAAGCCTCTCTCAGAATCAAAAGTAAAAAGGATCTGGGGGCCTATAGGTCAGTGACAGAGGACTGGCGAGTTTGGGCCTCCAGGTCCCAAATACGTAAAGGGCTGGGGATGCAGCTCAGTGGGCCAGTATAAAGGCTGTTGGTTCAACCCTCAGGATCACAAAAGAAAAAAACATGTCACCAGAAGTTAAGCCACTCAGGACATGGCTGTACTTCTAAAGGGACCAGGAAGTGGGGGCTGCCCCTCCCTGCCACTTTACTACCATGCTTAGAGGTCCACAAGGTCTCTACTAACCTGTAACCTTGCCTGTTTCATTTATTCAATATTGAGACAGGGTGTCACTACACAGCCCAGGCCACCTTCAAGCTCATGGCGATCCTCCTTCCTTACTCTTTTGAATGCTGGGAGGACAGGCCTGTGCTGCCAGGCCCAGCCAAGTTTTAACTGAAACTCTCCTTTCTTTTTACTCTGCTGGGGTAGGTGGGCTGAGCATTAGGATGGATCTGGCCCCAGTCCCCAGGGCTTTTGAATTCCAAGGAGGACCTCCTTGGGTTAGCACAAATATTAATCAACTTTACAGAGGCAGAAAGTGGCTTCAGAGTTGTGCAGAGACCAACTCTTGGGTGTGACAGTTTCAAGTGTTATTTTGCAGCATTTTATTCTCCTTTTCTTCCCTTGAGCACAGAGCAGCAAGTGAGGAGAAGGTGAGGCCTCAGAAACTTAATCAGCTATTGACGAAGTCAAAGCAGCAAATATATTGAAATGAATACATATCGGGGACCAGTGATATAACTCAGTGGACTAAGTGCCCACTTAGGTAAACGCAGGGCCCAGGGTTTAATCCCTGGTACCACATGCTGCACTCTTCCCATCGCTGGGTGCTCTGAGCCAGCGATGGAGTCCAGTAGTGGTGACGCACACTTGTAATCCCAGCACTAAGGAAGCACAAATTAGGAGGACCACTATGAGACCCTGTACGTGCATGCACACACGCGGACACACACACACACCCTAAAAAGAAATACATATCAATGAATATATAGTAAAATAAATACATCAGCATGTTATATGTTTTCTTTGGTGGGACAGAGATTTGTGGGGTTAAACTTTTATTTCTTTTCTTCCTTTTTTTTTTTTTTTTTTTTTTTTTGCAGAACTGGGGATTGAACGCAGTGAACGCAGGCTCTTGTGTTTGCCACGCAAGTGCTTATTGTCCTGAGCTATCGTCCCAGCCCCTGTAAGAATAATCTTTTCTTTTTGGAGTATGGGGATTGATCTAGGTCCTTAGCACTGGCCTATATTCCCAGTCCCATATTTTAATGTTTAGCAGGATCTTGATAAGCTGCTAAGTTGCCCAGGCTGGGCTCAGCCTGTGATCCTCCTGACTCAGCCTCCAGGAGTGCTGCGGTGACAGACCTGTGTTGCCACATCCGGTCTGGATTGCTTCATAGCCGCCTTTCGGTGAATCTGTGAACTTGGCCTTGTAGGAGCTCATTTTACAGATGGAAAGAGTGAGGCCTGGATCACAAGAGATTATGCACAGCCCCAGTCCTTGCAAAGTTCCACCTCTACCCTGGGGCAGCAGGACTTAGGCAGGAAGCCAGCCTGTTGGTAGACTTTCAAATGCAAATCTGGCAAGGGGCCCTGTCTATATCTTTCAGAAGGACCAAAATGAAAAGAATGAGTGTGCTGCTGGCCAGAATGTGGGAAAGGACAAGGCCGTGTTCTCCTGTGTGCCTGTTGGAAGAAGACTGCCTTGGCCTTTGCCACCGCAACAGCATTCCCAGGGTCCCCAAGGTGATAGTCCACAGCGACCTATGGATACTGCTGCAGAGATGCTCAAGTAGTACACAGGCGCAAACACGAAGCTGGGCAGAGGCGACCCAAAGCTTGAAGGCAGCAAATGCATATAAATGAGGAGTTCCATTACAGACTGAACAACGGAGGAGAGCAGCCCCTAGTCACAGGCCCAGAGCGGTGGCCTAGGCTACACTGAAGGGAACATAGAGTGAATTTCATTTCTGGGCCACTGGGCACGGTGACCCTTGTGGGTGATTGCGAAAGACAGTTTCAGGAGGTTTCAGCAGTGCATGCAACAGGACAGGGAAGGGCAACTCTATTTGCAGTGCTCATTGGAGGGCAAGGGCAGGGTACTTGTGTGCGGGTTTTAACTACACTTTTTCTATTTCACCCTCATGGTTTGTATATTTAAGAATTGCTCCTGTGTATTTCCCTGCTCTAGATGCTTTTCACACAATGTGCCTCGGTGAGGAACACTGCAGAACGGGCTGAGGTTTCTTAGTAAGAAAACACCTTCCAGGAAGTGAAACCCATGGCCCAGACGCCAGCCTGTGATGGCGAGAGGTAGACTTCCTGCTGGCTTCCAACCCAAGGGGCTGATGTCCTTAAAATGGCACTTTCAAGTCTAGTTTCAAGACTGGCTCTTGCAAATTGAGGCCATACAAGTCCGCAGCAGGCTTCTGTCCTGCACTGTGGCCCTAGCAGCCAGCCTCACTGCAGACCCTGGTGGCAGCCAGTCTAGTCACAGCCACTATTCATGGGATATTTCCCTACTCAATGTGAGCACAACAGTACATTCTTCTGGAGTTATAGTTAGCCAGGGAACAAGCCAAGCTGTCCTCGGAACCATACAGTGATATGTACCATGTTTTCTTTGAGCGGCCCTGTGAGGGTACTTGAAATCACAACACAGGTAATTAGGTTGGACAGTATAAAACACTAATTTACAGGTGCTAGGTTTTGTTCATTTTGCTGTTGTTTTGTGTCTTCTAGCTTACTTTTAAGTCTTGAAAGCCCTGTGATGGTGTCATTGGCAAGCTAGCTTCCCACTTAAAGAAATGTATAATAGGTCATAAATCTACACATGTACAGTTTGCTTCCATGGGAAGACGCTAACATTTGTTGCACTAGACAGTTTGCACTGTTCTACTGCAATAAAGTGGAGACATAGCGCAGGCACATGGTCCGTGACTGGCCCAAGGTCTCTGAGCATGCACAGAGTGACATCAGAAGCAGCAGGTCCCCAAGGCGCAGGCGCTATGGTTTCCTGTGGTTTCATCATCCCTCAGCAATGGACCGGAAGTGTTTTTCCAGCCTTTCTCCCAGGGCTCCCTGAACAGCCGAGTACCCACAGGGTGCCAGCATTTGCATGGGGTGCTGCAGGAAGGACCTGAGAGTGGAGGTGGCATGTCCCCTCCCTTGTAGCCTCTGCTCCATGCCCCAAGTCCCTCTTATGACTGCAGTACAGGGGAGTGACAGATGGAAGGAGTGCATGTTATTAGCCCTGTATCCTCCTTTTTGGCCACCAGAGTCACACACAGGGTGCCTGCAGCACCACCAGTGACATTTCTATCCATGCAGCATTAAGTCTGGGCTCTGCTGCTCTGAGGCCACCAAGAGGGCCTTAAGGGATGCCATGGCTGTCACATGCACCCCAAGAGAGCCACTGCCAGGAGATCCAGTGAAAACAGAGTGCCCAGTGAAGCTGGAGTTTCAGATCTATAACAGATCACTTTCTGGTACACCAAATGCAATTTTTGCAGCATTATTACATTGGAAAAACATTTTTTTGAGGTCCTGGGCACAAACTTTAAACTCTCTTTGGTCAGCTCCCCAAGGTGCTAAGACTATAAGTATGAGCCACCACTCTACCAAAAACAAATTTATTGTGCTGAAATTATAATGCTGTGATGTGGCCTGTATTTTCTGTGGCAATCTACTCTGAAAGAGAAAACGTAGATGCTTTCACAGATTTTGCTCCTATTTTAGCTGCTTGTCACACAGAGCCACCCTGACACATAGAAACACCCCCGCCACCCCCACAGCAAATCTCAGGTTACCCATAAGGGGGTCTCCAGCCTTGTCCACAAGGAAAGGGGAACAAAAAGAGTGAGGGAGTGGGAAAGGGAGCAAGAGGAAGTCAGGGGGAGGAAGAGCAATGGGGAGGGTGCGGTGAGCAGCAGAGGCGGGCCACAGCGGAAGTCTGTGTTCACATGAGCGGAGCTGGTGGTGTGCTAGGGGCACACACAGCTTCAATGAGCACCCTGTGCAGACCACTGGGTTACCCTCGGCCAGGAAGGTGGAAAGTGTACCCCGTGTCTGGGCCATGCACTAGCACCACCTCAGGGTTTCTTTGCTGGTGAACAGTTTGTTGTGAACTCGAATGGCCTTCACACGAGGCAAAGTGCTTGCCTTGTACATAGATGTTGAAAACCTAGTGTGGCTTGTGTCCCTACGTTTCCCCAAGGAGAGGCAGAGCACTGCTGCTATCTCAGATGTTTCCCTGTGTTGCAGCCACCTGAGATACTGCTGCCAAACCACGCCGCATGAGGAAGCATGGCACCCTGGGAATGACAGGGACCACAGTCCTCAACCTCAGTCTCCCAAGGGCTGGGATTTCGGGTGCGCACCACCACAGCCAGTAATCACCTTGGTGGCCATTTCTTGGTGCTCTGCTCTTCCTGTCCATTGTGCGGATCTGCTCTGCACCTCATCACATTTCTGCTTGTGCTTGCAGCACATGGCAAGATCAGCCCCAAATAAGTGGTTTGCTGAGTGAGTAAGAACTGCCTTGGGGGGCTGGGGAGATAGCTCTGTGGCACAGGTGCCTACCTGGCAAGTGCAAGATTGTGAGTTTGAGGGCTGGGGATATAGCTCAGTGGTATAAGTGCCTGCCTGGCAA
>PVJA010038059.1:0-19972 GCA_004027025.1 Myocastor coypus
CCCCCCCCCCCCAGCCACCCCAGCATGGCGTCTCGGCCTCTGGGCTAGAGATCGAGGGGCTGGAGGTGGGAAGCTCCTCACCTCTGTAGAAGCAAAGCCAGGTGCTGAGTCTCCTCCAGTCCCCTTCGGCACTCTCTGCAAGCTAGAAAAACAGGCTGGGTCATGGCTCAGAAGGGAGGAACCTGGGGTCTTACAAGGGGCTAAGAGATGGCACCCAGGATACGCCCTACCAGACTAGACCCGGAGGCGGGCCAGCCTTCAGTGACCCGAGTTCCTCACAGTGACAGCAAGGAGCACCGAGAGGCCGTTTCCATGCTTTACTGCAGGCTTCTGCACCCACTAACCCCCACTGTCCTCTGAGTCACCCTATGCGGGCAAAGGCAGCTCATTCACTGAGTAGTGAAGCAGCTCTCCCGCAGTTAGACCTCTGAGTTGTCCCTGCAAATGGGAGCGGTATTGAGGCACTCTGCCCCACACTGCCCCCTCGTGGACGGCACCCTTCCCTGGCCAGTTGCAGTTTCATCCCAAGCACAGCCTAAGCAATGTCCCTGGGTCAGATTTCTTTCCCAGGAGCCTCCCTCTTAGGTCTCCTCAGGCAACATCTTCAGAGATTTGAAACTGGTTGCCCAGGATCAGGGCGTTCAAGTTGCATCCACAATAGGACAGCGCCTTACCTTTTAGAACACCGTTCTTCCTGTTTCTTTCGCAACCCCTCTTCTTCATGTGGTGCTGAGAAATAAGAAAGTAGGAGAGTTTCAGACAGAAAAGTTTTCAGGTGTGAGCTCTCTCAGGCTCCAGTCAGACTTGGCTCTCCCCACCCCAGCCTTATTGCTCTCGGCAGGGAACTCAGCTCAGCACCACAGCTGTCATGGGCTAGCGCAGGATGTCGGGAAGGAGATAAGCTAGGACAAAGAATTTTGCGGGTCCCGGGATTTCTGGGGACATCTAGAGCCACCCACAAATTTATGCTGGACCTTCAAAGACTTTGCCCACTGAAATACAAGACAGCCAGAGAGCTTTGACCATGACAGATGTTTCTTTCCTTAACAGTCCCTTCCGTCTTTCAGTACCTGCAAAGGGGGCACACTTGACTTTGCTCCCTACAGAAGATCTTTTCACTTTCTGTCTGCCTGTGCCAAGGCACAATACATTCCAACCATGTTGCCTGTACACCAGCCCGTGGTCTCTGCTGGTGTCCCCCTGCCTACCACGCTGTGTGTTACAAGCTCCCCGTGGATGTCCTTAGTCCCAGTTCCTCCGGTCAGGAAGCACAGACCGAGCTCTCCCCACACGGCTCTCAGCTCCCATGGAGGCCTCAGCTTCCAGGTGTCAGTCTAGGTGCACCTGCCAGGAGCATGGGATCAACGCACCAGGCCTCTGACCCTTGTCCAGATGTCCCCAATTCCCTTTTCCAACTCCACTCTGTGGCCATTTTTTTTCTCATTTTATTTCCCTGTGGCTCCTCCAGCACACCACATGGGTGGTCAGAGGGTGGCTCAGATGGATGTCTCGGTGCCCCCTCTCCCCTCTGCCCCACCTGTTCCAGAAGGATAATATTATTACTGAGATTTCCACACTCAAATAATTCTCTCAACTGGTTTAGGAAAGTGGAACTTATAGAAGAAAAAAGAATCCTGTCCACTAGGTTTCTCTCAAGCGTTGCTTACCTTTCTGGTGTTCTTTTTCCCAGTTGGTGGCAAGGAGGGATTGATCTCAAGGAAAGGGATCAGTAGGATAAAGAGCACCAACCCACAGCCAGAGGCAAAGATCATGTCCATTGCCCAGCTGGTGGAGCTCATGCTCAGCCATGTGGAACCAATACTTTTCAGAAGAAAGAGAGGATTCTCCATCACCTGAACTGAACCATCACCCTCAGGCTACTGAGTCTGAGTTTCTCCGGTGAGTAGGGGGTGGAGTCCAGGCCTGCATCACAGAGCTGTGGTCTTCTCATCACAAAGGGGTCCTGAGGGGGAGGGGTACCAGGAAGAAGAGGCCACACTTTCTCCATCACCACTCCCACCCTCCATCTCAGCACTTCTTCACTGTGTGAGCCTTCCACCGCCCTCTTTTCAGCCCCGCCTGCACCAGCTATCAGGGTTTCACCCCCATGCCCCTGATGGGACTATAATTGCAGTCCTGTGGTACATGAAGAGAAATAGTTTTCTATCACCTTTAATGAGATTTTCTTTTCATTCCCCACACTTCGTGATATGTCTGTGTGTGCATATGTCTGCTGTATCTTAAAAGTAGAAATACATAAATCAGTGTTTTGTGTCAATTGTATATGCTTCAGTCATTATTTCCACAAATATTTTCCTGCCCCTCTTTATGAAACTTTTTATGCCCCTTTTTGAAACTTATTCTACATGTTGGGCTGCTTGATGAAGAGGGTGTCTAAATGATACTGCACTGCTTGCTGAGACTTCACTACATTTTGCTGTGGTGCCTTTGTTCTAAACTGGAGCTGAGCTGCCTATTTGTACATTGCTCTACTTCCAGGCTCTGGGTTCTGACCTGAGGATGCATTGGACTATTTTTCCTGTAACAGGCCCTTGCCTTGATCACTGCTGCTTTACAGAAAGGCTTGAAGTTGCATATTCCATACTCTTAACTGGTTCTTCCCCCATATTTTATTGACTAATCTGGGTGGTTTACCTCACTCTAGGAACTCTTAAAATAGAATTTTTTGTATCGACCAATTAACTTGCACATATTTTTAAAATTTTATTTTATTTTTTTCTTGTTTCAGAATTTTTGTTTGTTTATTTATTTATTTTTATGGCCAGCTCAGCCTGCCCTGAGGGAAGGGCTGGCGCAACATGTGGTGCCTGGGATCGAACCTCAGTCCCTGCAGCCGCCCAAGCTTTCCTAAGCAGGCGCTTTAGGCCACTGAGCCATCCTGCCAGGCCCCAAGATTATTTTTTTGAGACAGGGTCTCAGCATGTTGCGTGGGTTGGTCCTGAATCCCCAGACTCAAGAGGCACTCCTGCCTCATCATCCTGAATGCCTTGGACCACTGATGAACCTGGTTCTCAAGCCTTGTTTTTATGTGCCCTCCTGGTGAGCCAGGCTACCTTTACATTTTTAATTTCACTAGTACCAAATGCCAAATACTAAAATTGTTTTTTTCAATATTTTTTTAAATTTTTATTTCATTTTTTTTTCTTGTTTCCGAACTTTTCTTTGTTTATTTATTTATATGGCCGACTCAGCCTGCCCTGAGGGCAGGGCTGGCACAGCATGTGGTGCCCAGGATTGAACTGCAGTCCCTGCAGCCGCCCAAGCTTTCCTAAGCAGGCGCTTTAGACCACTGAGCCATCCTGCCGGGCCCCAAATACTAAAATTGTGACAGCTGGCCACGTAAGACTGCAAGGACTGTCATCAGCTCACCTGCTGCAGCTCTCCATTGGAGACACTAATAAGAAAAGTGAGGACAATCGTAAAGCCGGTGTTGTAGACACAGTCCACATGACATAGCCAACACCTCACAGAGCTGATGTCTAGTTTGGTAACTATGACCAACTATCTAGCACCTGATGGCAACAGCTCCCCATTCATATGGGGAAGGACTTAACCAGGCAGCTGCCCTCTGACAGCTCAGGGACTTTGTCCAGGAACACTACCTAAAGTGTAGTGTGCCCCCAAGTATACCCTGTAGCTCTGCATGCTGAAGTCACTCTGGTCAGTCAGGTGTGAAAGCCCTCCAGGAAGGTTTTAATATAAGCTCTGCTGGTTTTTATTTGCATGCCAAGTTCAACTGATCTCCAATTAAATTTATTTCAACACTGCAGGAAACTATGAGCGCTGTAGGTGACACCTAGATGTGAAAAGCAAGACTCCTGTCCTCATGGAGTGCACAGATCAGTAATTATTTTGGCTGTTATTGTAATCTTTTTTTTTTTTTTTTTTGTCTTTTTGAGACAGGGTCTCGCTATGCAGTTGAGGCTGGTCCTGCGCTCACTTTTGTAGCCCAGGCTGGTCTCAAACTCGCACCAATCCTCCTGCCTCAGCCTCCCAAGTGCTGGGATTACAGGCGTGAGCCACCACGTCTGGCTTATTGTAATCTTATAATGTATATTAAATCTAGATTTTTAATAAGTAATTCTTAATTCTCAGGAGAGCCTACCTTCAATATATTAATGATTTTTTTTCTGACACAAGATCATTCTAACTCCAGAAAGGAGAGTTCAGCAATACTGTCCTTTCATCACAGATGAAGGGATGAGCAGATATTAATTAACTGGTTGTGAAATTGAAGGAGTGATATGTTACGGATGCCCACAACTCTTAAGCACAGAGGTATCCTATCCAGTAGTGATGTATTCACAGACAGCTCCCATATACTGCTGACCCAGCAAGTGTGACCTGCACTGTCAATCTCAGTGGCCCCTATACCCCATACTGAGTCCTACTGGGCTGCTCCAGGGCTTGCTTGCATTGCCTGGCAAATTGCTTACCTGGGCACTCCAGCCCCAGCTTTAAGTCTTTCTTTCTTTTTTTTTTTTTTTTCAATATCTTGTATATAAATGTATTTTTTCTTTTTTTTACATACAGTACAGAATTTCAAGACAAGAAAAATTTAACAATGGTTGTATTACATATTTTCATCATCAAATCAGTATAGATCAACAATTAAACACTAACAATTTCAATAAACATTATTTTTTAAAACTCAATTACATTTTGAATTTAAGTCACTCTTTTAAAAAAAATTATAGGGATTGAGACTGCAGAAAACGCAAGGTCCTGAGATTGATTCCAGGTGCTGCCCAAAACTTATTTATTAATTTATTTCTTCTTTGGGGTCCTTAAACTAGGGAGACTATATGATATTTGCATATGTAGGTCTGGTTTATTTCACTAATGAGTATATGTTCAAGATACATCTATTTATATATGAAGTCTTCTAGTTTATCATTCCTTATCCCAGCTTTAAGTCTTTAAGGAAGCTCCTTCTGCTTAATTCCAGGGTTCCCTCTACAGTCACTGGTAGTGTCTGTGCACATCGCCCCCTCTTGGCGAGGGCAGGGGCTGTGCCTCCTTCCTCCACAAATCCTCGACTTGATCTAGTTACTTGCTCAAATCACCTGTCCACTTGTTGTTCTCTTCATAGTCTGAGGAGGGCACTGTGTCATTTACGTGTTGCTAAAATGTAACATTCCACAAGGGTAAAATGGACAATTTATTAAGTGCCTAAAACTAACTGCTCGAGTCTCAGAGCTTCCCAGTGCCTTCGCAGTCCAGTGAAGTCCCGCCCCCGTGCTCTTTTCAAAGCCAGGGACAGGCGTCTCGGGCAGCCATTGGTCGATCTGTGTGCCACCTGCGTGAGAAGGCGTTACGATTGGCTGAAATCCTGAGAGGCACATGCAGGGGGCGGGGCTGAGCAGAAGAGACCCGTGGGGTTTGCTGCGTTCCTGCTGGAGGTCCTGATATGGACCCAACTTCCCTCCAGACGCAGCTGGGACCCGCGAGCCCACAGCGGACAGCGAGGGAGCTCAAGGCTCCCCTCAGGCCGAGCGCCGCAGACCCATTTCTGCCGCTTCTTGGGCCACCCGGCGCTGCCTCCCTGCGCCCCAAGTGCTTGAAGCCCGAGGTGCGGCTGTGAGACGCGGGCAATTTGCTGCCCTCAGCTGAGCACTTGCTATGGCTTTCTGGATTGATTTCTCCTTCACCCACGTAGCGCTGGGGGCACGCAGCGTAAACCTTTGTAGTGCAGGGTCGCATCTTAGGCTTGCTGAGGGGCTGAGATGCCAGAACCCCAGGCCCGCCTGGACCTTGCTCAGACTTAGAGAAGCTGAAGACCTGGGTTTTTTGTTCATGGTTCTAGTTTTAAACCTTGGATATTTATTGGAAGGACACCACTGGGGAGGCTGTTGATATATATATATATATATATATATATATATATATATATATATATATATATATATATATGTTAGACAAGGTCTCACTGTGTAGTTCAAACTGGCCTTGAAGCTCACTTTTGTAGCTCAAACTGGTGTTGATCCTCCTGCCTCAACCTCCCATGTGCTGGGATTACAGGCATGTGCCACCACGCCCAGCTGTTTTTAACGCCATTTAAGTGTTGGTTGATTTACATTTCCTTCATAATTACTAGTGATTGAATACCTCTCCCTGTGCCTTCTGGCTTATTTTCTGCCTGATTTGGGAACATGCCTGCATAGGTCTTCTGCCTGTTTCATAATTGCCTTATTTATAGTTTCTTTCCTATTGAGCTATATGTGTTTCTGGAGTATTTTTTTTAATATTGGTGAAGTCAATTTTATTTATTTTTGTTGCTCATTATTTGTGTTTTTTTTTTTCTTGTTTCAGAATTTTTGTTTGTTTATTTATTTATTTTTATGGCTGGCTCAGCCTGCCCTGAGGGCAGGGCTGGTGCAGCATGTGGTGCCGGGGACTGAACCGCGGTCCCTGCAGCCGCCCAGGCTTTCCTAAGCAGGTGCTTTAGACCACTGAGCCATCCTGCCAGGCCCCCTGGAATATTTTTAATATTTACCACTTAATAATTCATGAATGTTCTCTCCCATTTCATTGGATGCCTTTCGGTTGTGCTGAAGCTTTTCAGTTCCTCAGGGTCCTACTTGCTTTTGCTTTTGTTGTGTGTACTTTATGTGTCATATCCAAAAATTCATCACCAAGACCAATGTCAGGAGACTTTGTCTATGTATTATCTCTTCAGAGTTTAAGGTTCTTGTCTTATACTTGAGTCTTTAATCCATTTTAAGTTGATTTTTGTGAGTGATTTAAGGTAGTTGTCTGGTTTTTCCTTTTTTGCATGTGTATGTCCAGCTTTCCCAGTACCTTTTATAGAGCTAACATGCCCTTCAGTGTATCTGCAAGGTGATTGGATCAGGCGGCAGCGGACTCATCTGTGGCTTCATCCACTGAGGAGTGTGCAACTGAACGCACCCTTAGTTGGTGACATTGGTTGGCTGTGTGGGCCTGGGACCTACTCAGTGTATAGCTCCTTTGAGGCTCCTCCCTTCACACTGTCCTTCTAGGCCACCAGAGGGGTAGCTTTTTGCCTGCCTTGACCCTTTACCATCCTGCTGCTGCTTCACACCCAGAAGACTACACACTGATTCCTCCCAAAAACTGTGAGTGGAAATGGACCGCTTCCTTTCAGTTTTGGGTCTTCTGTTTTAGGAATTAAATTTCCTTTTCTTTCTTTTTTTTTTTTTTTTTTTTTTTGTCTTTTTGAGACAGGGTCTCGCTATGCAGTTGAGGCTGGCCTTGAGCTCACTTTTGTAGCCCAGGCTGGTCTCGAACTCACACCAATCCTCCTGCCTCAGCCTCCCAAGTGCTGGGATTACAGGCGTGAGCCACCACACCTGGCTTGAATTTCCTTTTTAATCTCGCATTTTCCTCAGTCTTCTAAAAATTAAATCACAGTGTGTACTTGTTTCAACCTCATTTTGTGCTTTTATTTTATCCCTCAATGATGTCCATGAAAGTGGATGTATGATATAATCATTCCTTTTTTTTTTTTTTGGCGGGACCAGGGTTCAAACTCACAACCTTGCACTTGCCAGGCAGGAACTTGTGCCACGGAGCTATCTCCCCAGCCACCATCATTCCTTTAAAATAAAGTTTTCTTCTAAAGATGCTGCTTATCAAATTTAGAAAATATCATTGACCACAATAAAATTATGGTCCATCTGCTTATTTTACCTGTCTTCTATCTACACTTTAACTGTAAAGCTGTTAACATACTGTATTCTATTCTACTACATAACTTGTACATTTGCAATCTAATGATAACAACTTAAAGTACACTTTTTATTCACATGATTGTTTTTTGTTGTTTTGTTTTTTGTCTTTTTTTTTTTTCATCTCTTCAACTTTACTTGAATACTTACACCCACACAGTTTCATTTGGTCTCTATAAGGTTATGTTTTTTTTAAAAATTAAACACAGGTTATCAAGAAGTTATAAATGAAAGGTACACATTTAGTACTGAAGAGAAAAATATATGCAGGATATCTAGATTCTTTCTCTTCATGCACTATTTTGTAATAAATCCTAAATACCACCTTCAGAGTTACTTATAAGGATAAATTTTTCTTAAAGTGACCATTTACTGTGGTAATTTTTTTCATAAGCCATATACTGTTATGTAAACTAAATATATTTTATAGTTTACAAGAAGCATAGAGCAATTACATACTAACAGAGAAGATGTATCATATTTTACTGCAAAATATAAAAGTGATACAGTTATGTAGCTCCTAAATGATTAATTGAACAAGGGAATGAAGAACAAACAAAATCAAGTCACACCTGGCTTTAAGACTTTTTGTATTCGATTCGTTCTACTTTCACATCATCTCCAATTAGCTGATAGACGTAAGTGACCACTGTAGAAGCTTGGATATCCATCAACACAAATGACAGAATAATATTTGTTTCCAAGGCATTATATGCCCCAGTGGCAGAACCTGGGTTAATGTAGAGTTTATTTTCATGCTCAAATGCTTCAAATTTGTGTGTGTGTCCTGAGATAAGAATGTCCACGTCAAACTGCCTTTGCAACAGGGCTAAGCTAGCCATGTCTCCCCATGGAATAACTTGGTGTCCGTGGATTAGACCAATTTTGAACTGACCCACTGTCAACGACTTTTTGTTCTGGGTAATTCAGATTCTCATCGAAGTCGCCTCTCACTATATGAACATCACCAGCCAGCATCTTGAGATAGTCATAAAACTCTCTTTGGTGCAAAGGTTTCCAGTGCAGAGAATGTGCTGAATCTTTCCAGGCATCAGAAGCTTCTTGAATTTAGCTGGCAAGCTGTTGCACCGATGTGGGATGTGCAGGTCTCCCAATACCAACACCAACATCCTGTCAACCAGCTCGGCTCAGTCTGTACCACAGCCGCCCTCTTCCTCAGGCTCCTCAGTGACCCGCCCACTTCTCTCACAACCAATGAAAAACGAGGTCGGCGGGTGACCATCCTACGGAGGCCCGCAATGGGCTTTTTCCTCCCGGAAAGTGAAGCTGCAGTTTGAAAATTGGTGGAAGCAGGATTGACGTGAGAGGAGTGGGCTTAAGTAGCTTGGGGGAAAAAAAAAAAAAAAAGAGAGAAAGGCAGCAACATCCGGGTACTTGGGGCCTTTGCACTAAGGCGCATCTTCCAATCCTGCCTTTCAGTACTAGTAACCATGTTGAAGTGTGAGATGAACGGAAGTCAGGTGAAAGGTGGAGCAAACTCTTCTTGCTTTCCCCTGTAGAGATGAGAAACCCTAAAGAACACGAAGTGTTTCCGTTTTGGATTTAGCCATCCTCTTTGTCTCTGCACAGGAACTGAAGACCCGAGGCCTGGCCGCGGCTGGCTCCCAGAGCCCAACAAACTTCTGGCAGAAAGATAAAGGCCCAGCTTTTGTTCTTCGTTTTTTTGTCTTTTTGAGACAGGGTCTTGCTATGCAGTTCAGGCTGGCCTGGAGCTCACTTTTGTAACCCAGGCTGGTCTGGAACCCACACCAATCCTCGTGCCTCAGCCTCCCAGGTGCTGGGATTACAGGCGTGCATCACCATGGCCTGGCTTACATGATTGTAATTTTTTTTAATAATTTTTACTTTTTATTATTTTTTTTTTTCTTGTTTCAGAACTTTTGCTTGTTTGTTTTTTTTTTTATGGCCGGCTCAGCCTGCCCTGAGGGCAGGGCTGACGCAGCATGTGGTGCCAGGGATCGAACCGCAGTCCCTGCAGCCGCCTAAGCTTTCCTAAGCAGGCGCTTTAGACCACTGAGCCGTCCTGCCGGGCCCCCATGATTGTAATTTTTAAATGGGTGTTTTATTGCTAGAATTGGGACCTGAAGAATCCTGAAAATAAGTTACTGTACAGGATAAACTCAGAAATCTAAACTGCTAAACCTAAAGCAAAATGCCCTCCTGTGTACCACCTGCCGGGCTGTGGGATGGACTGAGGCGGCAGGCATGCTAGGATTGGCCTCAGATGTGACTGCTCCTGATGGATTTTTTGGTTGTTTTGTTTTGTTTTGTAATATTGAGATTTGTAGTGCTGCTGCCAAATTACAGGACTGAAATAGGGTTGGAGGCTGTTCAGAGCCAAATGCAGACTGACTAGGCTGTTGTCCAAGCACAGGAGGCTGGCACCCGGTGGACGTAGTGCCCAAAGTAGGTGACTCAGGCTAAGAACCACTGGATAATTATACTGCTGGGTCCTGATTCAAAGGCAGAGGAGTGACAACAATACCTGTGGTAGATGGGGCTGCTCTTTTGCTATCCTGAGAAGAGAGGAAGGACTGGATTGAGGAGGGGAATGCATTGGAGCACTAACTGGCCTGTCCAAACACAAAGGAGCCACAGGTGAAATGGAGGAGGTGACACCACCAAGGATTCCATGACAGGCTAAAGTGGCCTGTGTGCTTCAACCAGAGAAGCTGCTGTTGTTGAGAACACTCAAGACAGGCTTTGTTGCCTCCCCATGAACTGTAGCACTGGTTTGTGTTCCCAAAGCAAAAGTGAGGGTTATAGTCAGGGCTAGCAAGGGAACAGTGTAATGCAGGACACATCATTTACAGAATTCTTTCATAGCATTTATCCAAATGAGTGAGTTCAGGAGATCTATCCACACACTAGAGACCCAAAGCCAGTCTTCAGAGGACAGAGAGCACGGACAGCACTGCTGCTAGAAGCAGGGACTGTGCAGGCTGGGTTTGCAGCCACACATGGTGCACCTCTGTTATCTTTTGCATTATGAGGAACGCAGCAGAACTACATAATATTCTAATGAGACAATAAAGTGAGAATAAGTATTGATGTCTTTATTATAGAAAGAAAAGAAGAAAAAAAAAGGTATTGTAGAAAGAAAACAAGCTACACATCAGAGTGGACACTGCCATGATGCCATAGGCCTGAACTGACCTCCCAGTCTTATGGCACCAGAGTTAACAGTGCTTCAGGACCATTAAGTAGTCATGGTGGACGCAGTTTCTGAAATCGCTGTCCCCTGAAAACTTGCTTCATCATTGTCCCAGGTCTGGGTGTTGTACAAGCCACACATCTCCTCGCCTCGGATTTATTTTTATGTAAACAGGTGTCACAATCCCAAGTTTCTATTGCTGACTTAATACCGGTCCCTGACGAAAGCAGAGTTGCTCTGCCACTTTTGCTTGGTGAACCACTTCTAGTCTGTTCAGCTTTTTTTCTTGGTGACAGTTGAAAGAGACACGTCTCACACTTCCAGAATGACCCAGACTTTACACATTCCTCACACCTGACTCTGCTAGAAGCACAGGTACTGCTTCCTGACTTTCCATAAACTTCTGGCTCCCTCTTGATAGGTCCAGCAGCAAGAAAATCTCCCCTTTGGCAAGGGAGGCCTACAGGGCTTTTCTGAACGTCTAGAACACCTCCATCTTTAGGGACTTTTGCAGGTATTGCAAGGCTCTGAGAGCCTTCATTTTGCCTCTTACAGTTTGTTCTGCTCCCCACAGTGATGTCTTGAGCTGAACTTTTTAGAATTGGTTCTGAAGCCCTGCTGGAGCCAAGGAGTTCTGTTTTTGCAGTAGGCACACTAAACGTAAGTGGAGTAAATGATGGAGGTAGCACAGCTGCCTCTGTGGATGGTACATTTGGAGATGAAAATGTAAACACGGGCCTGCGAGTGCTGCTAGAAGAGGCCCTTTCTGCCTTGTTTGCTAGAGATTGAGAAGAACTCCTGGATGATGCAGTTGTGATCTCAGGACAACAAAGATCCGTGGTAGGCACTGAAGAATTGGTGATTGGTACAGAGGTTTTTGGTACCACTAATGCTTCAGTTTTCTCCTCCTCTAGAGGTTTACAAGCAACCTCTCTCATCTTACCACCTCCAGAAGATGAGCATTCAGCTTTAGGGATACTGAAATGTGCATGCAGAGAGCCACTTTCTGGTTTTTTATTTTGTCTGGGTGTTATATTGTTTTCTTTTTCATTACTGTCCTCTTTACCTCTTCCTTCATTGGTCTCCCTCATTACACTAGACAGAGTCAGAGGCAATTTAAAAGAAACAGTATATTTTGTTTCTGTGGAAACTGGCTCTGAAGTCGTGACCTTCCCAACAGACAGATATGGAGAGTTCCCCTTTGCTCTTATGACCTGTGTGTCTGTAATATCTATTTCATTGCTAAAAAGATAGCTCTGAGAAGAAAAAACAGACGGCATTCTTTCCACATTTCTGAAAGAACTTGACGTGTCTAGAAAGCTCAGTATTCTGCGAGCTGTTAAGCTGGTCACATTATAGGGTTGCACCTTGAGTGGCTTAGCTTGCATCTTTCTGACAGGCACCCGATAAGGTGCATTTCGTAGTTCAAACAGCCTTAGTGCAGCTGCTGGGCCACCACATGGTCTTCTGTGATATACAGGAGACTCTCGAGGATTTGAGGAATTGGCAAGGGAGGGGGCCAGGATGCCAAAGCCAGACACGTTACATGCTGTTTCTGAACTGGGTGTGTTCTGTTGTGACACAGAATGAGTATATTTGGCCTCCGGAGTCCCCAGAGGTGGCCGTGAAGTGTGATGTGAAACCGCACCATCTTTATCAGGGCCTCTGGAAGAACGATTAGTGGTTGAGGTGTTACAGTCCTGAGAGGTAGACTCTCTCATTTCTGCACAAACAGCACCTGGGAGTGCATCTGAAGCCGTACTGGACGTGGAAGACCCTTCTGTGTTATTGACTGTGGGATCAGGAGCACTCTGCCCCCCATTGCTATCAGAGTTGTCCTCATCTACATACATAGCAGGGTCATTTCTCTTTTCTAACCTGTGTGGCATCTCATTTGTTTCAGTTGAGCAGCTACATGTTTTGTCATTATTACTGAAGTATTTCTGTAGCCACTGAGGCTCAAGATGATTCACAGATTGTGAAAGGCTGCT
This sequence comes from Myocastor coypus, assembly GCA_004027025.1. Lineage (NCBI taxonomy): Eukaryota > Metazoa > Chordata > Mammalia > Rodentia > Myocastoridae > Myocastor > Myocastor coypus. The sequence continues at coordinate 12,897 of PVJA010038059.1, forward strand.
AAGAATGCCCTGGCGCTGTGGTGGTCCCTTCTGGAAAGGCTTAGTAGGTGCCTGGTGACAGAGTCGCTGGCGGATCTTTCCTCCACTTCCTAGACCCCCACTACTGGCTCTGGCTCCTCTTCCTCCTTCCATGTACTCCTGGGACTTTCGCTCCACCTCCTTCTCCTCGGACTCCTCCTCCCACTCCAACTCCTTTTCTTCCACCTACTCCTCCTGGGCCTCCTCCTCCCCCAACTCCTCTGGCAACTCCTCCTCTTCCAACTCCTCCTCCTCCTCCAACTCCTCCTCCGACTCCTCCAGGTACTTGTCCTCCTCCAACTCGTTAGAGTCCTCTAATTCCTGTCTCACCTTGCAGTCCTCTCATTCTTCTCCGACACCTCTGCTGATTCCTCCAGCTCCTCTGACTCATCCATTCCCCAAGGCCATGCTAGAATATTGATGGCTTCCCGCTCCCTGCCCTGGAAGCGCGGTAGGTGTACAAGTTACCCACACTGAGGCCAGACACACAACATACCAAGAAGTCCAACAAGGAACAGAAACAGTATGAATGCCTTGGCAGCCAAGTGGCAAAGAAGCGGACAATCACAGCTGTAGAGACCAAAGATGTGGCTCCAGAACAGCCGCTTCCCGAGCTCTCACAGCTGTTTTCTCGGTCGCTACAGCGATGCCCACACAACACAGGAAGGCTCGCGCCGAAGATTCGCGCTCCTGGCCTAACTGACCAAAGCCTCGTGGACTGTCTTCCCCGTGCGGCGTACTTTATCCCCACTGCTGTGAGGATAAAGCACGAGCAGATGTAAAATCACATGCCACACTCCTCATTATTACAGGAAAGGAAAAGCTAAATAAATGAATAAATAAATTGGTTAGACTAAGGGATATTTGAGTTTTTAATTTTTTATTCCAAAACATAGGCCAGAAGCTACTATTAGTGTGTAAACATATTTGACTATTAAGTTAGCCCGCTCTTGACATGCTCAATATTTTTTTTTCATTCTGAATGAGTATATAGATGTATGCAGTCTCATGGCTGAAACAAAATACCCCACACCCATAATTAAGGAAGGAAATGTCGATTTAACTCATAGTTTGGGGGTTTCAGTCTATACTCAGTGGTAAAAAAACATGTGAAGGAAGGAAAAAGTAGCAAGACCTACATTATTAGCATGTTGGCCAAATGTCTTTCAACACTTTCTGTGCATGTTTATATTTACGTTCTACATACAGTTTTATTCTTGACTTTGAATTCTAGTAATTTTTACCATTTTAATTTGGTATTTGATATTCTAATGTATGGCCAGAGTAAGGTAGACCCTACTTACCTGCGAATGCCGGCACCTATCCTCCCCATCTCCCTGCACCAGTGTCTCCCAGATGCCGGCATCCTCACTTGGGGCACTTATCATTATTGCTGTCATTATCAACACTTGTCATATCCTGGTCCAGTACTCTCTGTCTGTGGCCATCCAGAACACATTTACCATTTCCTTATCCTGGGGAGCTCTGCTTGGCCCACGAGCTCCCATGCCCCCAGTGGGATTGGTCTTCACAGCTCTGTGCTGACTGCTCCACCTCTCCCTCCAGTCTGTGTAACTGTTTTGTAAAGTCACGGCTTGTCTCTAAGTCACCTGCCTCACGCTGTCAGGAGAGGCTGTGTGTAACCATCTTCTCACTTCAGGATTTTCTTTGCTTTCAGCACAGTCTCTTTGAGTGCAGAGATGAAAAGCAGGAACCACAGAGGAAAGTTTTTCTCTTGTTGTTAGCTGTCTTCCTTGATACACACGGAGAAAGAATTCCTTCATGTTTTCCGTATCTTTCAGGGAGTTTGGATGGTTTGTGACCATCAAGGAATTAGCCTGTTTCTTTCTAAGTCATCAAATATGTGGAGTTAGATATCTTCCTAGTGCTCCTTTATTGTCCTTTAGATGTCTTCAGGCTAAGTAATGATGACCTCTCATTTATTCCTGTCTAGGTAACTTAGAACTTAAGTTGTTTTTTCTAGGTTAGTGGTTGTTTTCTTGGTTAATGGTTTAGTGTTTCTTCTGTTTCCTTACTTTAGATTTATTTTGCTTTACTTTAGCTAGTTTCCTATGGTGAAAGTTTTGCTTATTTATTTCAGTTCCTTATTCTGCAAAAATGTGACTTTAGTGCTACAAATGTCTAAGCACATCCGTAGCTACATCTTCTTATAAGTTTTGGAGTCAGATTATGAATTTGAATTATTTATTTATGAATCATTGGAGATTGAGCCCAAGCATTCCACAGTGGCCTGATCTTCACCCCATTTTTATTTTGACTTTTGAGATAGGATCTTGGTTGATTGCCCAGCTTAGGCAAACTCCTGCCTCGGCCTCCAGGAGAGCTGGCATTATGGGCAGGCACCATGTCAGCTGGCAAAAAATTGCCTTTCCATATGGTAGAAAAAATGTGCTGATCATCAAATTTATCATCTTACACTTTAATGGCACTGAGGAGATTCACACTGGTGTTAGTCGGCTTTCCCTTGAAGCAAGAAGTAGCTGAGATGCGTCAATTTAAGAGGAAGAAAATGTACACTGGGCTCAGTTTTCAGAGGTCCCAGGGCACACTCAGTGAGCTCTATCGCACAGCATCTATCGTGCCACAAAGATGCCATGGTAGAGGAAGCCACCTACCTAATGGCAGTTAGGACACAAAGGGAGAGGAAGAGACTGGCTTTCCATGGTCCCCTTCTACAGCACACCCTTGGGCCGGAATCTCCTACTAGACTGCACTATAAAAGATCCTGTACCTCCAGGGCTGTCAAACTGAGAACAAAGCCTTGAACATTCAGGCTGTAAGGGAGCATTGGCAGCATTGTTCTGCAAGGTAAGTGATAGTTTGAATTTATTTACTTCAAAGTATTTTAGCATTTCCCTTGTGATTTTTTGATCCATGTGTTTCAAAGCATGTTAATTTCCAAAACAGTTAAGGTATATTTTGTGTGCCAATATTGCCATCCCAACTTTGTGCATGTCCTTTGTACACTTATGCTGTTAGATGCAACTTTCTATGTAAATATGAGTGAGGTGAAGTTGGTTACTGGAACTGTTCAGGTCACATGTATCCTGAAGGGATCTCCTTCCTGCTGTAGCCAGTAGTTTTTTGGGTTTTTTTTAAGAATTTTTTTTTTTCTTGTTTCAGAACTTTTGTTCATTTATTTATTTATTTTTATGGCCGGCTCAGCCTGCCCTGAGGGCAGGGCTGGCGCAGCATGTGGTGCCGGGGTTCCAACTGCGGTCCCTGCAGCTGCCCAAGCTTTCCTAAGCAGGCGCTTTAGACCACTGAGCCATCCTGTCGGGCCCCCAGCCAGCAGTTTTTGAAGAGCATGCTGAAGCCTGCGACTATCCTTTCAGTTTTTGCCTTATGTCTATGAAGTTTGTATTTTGAGCTCTTACACTTGGGTAAATAATTAGTTTTCAGTTAATTTACATGTTTTGTACTAGATTGTTTAAGGCCTGTTTTTTCTTTTTTTTGCCTGTTTAGCACATTTTGTTAAAAAGACCACACATTTTCTACTTTACGATCTTTGCATCTTTGTGAAAAACCAGTTTTCCAAAAGAGTGTGGTTCTGTCTCAAAAAGAAAAATAATAATTGGTACATAAAAATAATAATTGGTACATAATTGGTACCAAATAATAATTGGTACATTTGTAGACATTCTGTTTGCTACATTGCTCCAATTTATCTTAAAGCTAATACTTTCCTTTCTTTATTACTATAGCTTCAAATCAGTCTGACAACACTTTCTTCATTTTACAGTGACTTAGGCTACTGTAGGCATTATACGTTTCTATATAAACTTTAGAACCGAGCTAGATGTGATAGCAAAGGCCTGTAATCTCAGCTCTGAGGAGGTTAGGGAGAACTACTCTTGAGTTCAAGCTTAGCCTAAACTACATAGCAAAAACTCACTTTTCAAAAAAACCATTAATACAGCTGTCACATGAGTTTCTTCCTCAAAGCCTATTGAATTTTTTCTTAGATTGTGATGGATCTGTAGGTGATGACCGGTAGGTTGATTTGTTAGTGGCTACTCTGCTGACCTATGAACACAGTAAATCTTACCATTTATTTAGACCCTCTTCAAATTTTTGTGTTTAGTTTCATGTATATAGTTCTTTCACATTGAGTAGTTTGGCTTTTATTCTGTGGATAATGCCATATTGCATTAATAGATTTTCAAATGTGAAGCCCGAATTAAATCTCAGTTGCTCATGGTATGCATTCTTTTTTTTCATGTTTTGGGAGTTAGTTTACTGATGTTTTTTTGAGGATTATTTTCATCTTTATTCATAAGAGATGTCTCTCTCTAATCTTGGCATCAGTATGATACTGTGTTCCTAGAATGAATTATGACATGTTCCTCTTTTATCTTGTTTTAAAAGAATTTTGATAATTGATATTATTACTTCTACAAATGTTTAGTTAAACTCACCAGTGAAGGTACCATGGCTTCACTTTTCTTTGGGGAAGTTTTAAAACTATAATTTAATTCTGTATTTATTACAGGACTAAAAGTTTTCTGTGTGTGTGTGTGTGTGTGTGTGTGTGCGTGTTATAGCAGGGTGGGTGTTACAGGGTCTCACTACACAGATCGGACTTGTTGTGATTCTCCTGTTTTCAGCTTCCCAAGTGCTGGGGTTGCAGGTGCGTACCACCATGCCCAGTCTTATTTTCATTTCTTCTTGAGGCATTTTTGGCAGTTTGTATCTTAGAATTTGTTTCATTTTGTTACCTCCTTGTTGGTATGCTTTGTCCATGGTACACTCTTGCCCTTTTTTCTATTGTGCACTGCCAAAAAAAAAAAAAAGCCCCTACCCCACAGATGCAGGAGTGTCCTTTTCCTGTTGTCTCACCATGCCCTACAACAGCTGACTCAGAACTCAGTGAGTTGGGGCCTCTAGCTGATGGGGTGCATAATGCAGCCAGTGTGAAATCTGGCCAACACCCACCTGAGGGATGGGCACCCCAGAACTTGCGCACTAGACCTATGATTTCAGTGCTTCTTCCTTCTCCTCTGGTGAGCTTAACTTGCTAGACCTATTTTTTTGAGTACATGAGGGTGAAACCACTCCCTGAGCCAAATCTTGCACTTCGGAGACCTTCCAGGAATGCCCTGGGCAGGACACCTTTCCCACAGGAGGTGAACCTCCCTTAAGGACTCTCCTCTTGGTCCTGGTGGGTGGAAGGAGATCTGGGCTAAGAGCTCTTCCCTGGAGAAGCTTTTGGCACTGTACCTTCAGAGCCTTGGAGACTCACCTCAGGACCTGAGGCTTAGAACCATTCTCCAGATAGCAGCTGTTAAAGGGAAACCAAGACCCTACTCACATGGCCACCAGTGGAAGAAGAGAGACTCCTCTCAGGCCCTGGGGGCTCTGAATGCAAGGTACTGGGGAAGAGCCCTGGGCCTGGAGGCTGCCAGTTTAGTGGAGCTGTATCACTCGTGACCTGATATCTCCTAACGACCAAGAAAGCTTTTGGAGCAGAGTATCATCAATGACCTTTCCTTTGGACTCATGATCATCTCACTTTACACTTTGATGGGCAGCAGATTAGGGTGCAGCTGTCCTCCAGAGCCTGCACACACCTCCTTTGGCTTTGGAGCCAAAGAAGCTCTTTTCCACCAGCTACAGGAGGAAATGTGTACTTGCTTGTCTGCACCAGGCATGAGGAGGGCTACCAGGGTAGAGGTGAGGGCACTTGGGCTGGAGATAGGCTCTGAAGGTTCAGAGGTAGACTTCAGTGACAGAGGCTGAGGCCCTGAGATCACCATGCTCAGCACCCTTCTGGCTCGGCACCTTCAGCCCTGCTTACTCTGTGATCTCCCTTGTCCCCATGTACATCTCCCATCTGTATATAGCCTCTCCCTAGAAGGCAGCAAACTGACTGGGTAAAGCTGAACAAAGTCAAATGGGCATAGTGGGGAGGGGGGGTCCCTGCTCATCTTGATGACTTACCTGATGTCCTTCCTTCATAGCTACCTAGTACCCTTCTATCACTTGTCTCCCTGGTTCCTCATGGTCCCCTCTTCTACTTGGTGCTCCTCTCCCTTGTCTACCTCTTGGACCACCCCACTCCAGAACTTGGTCTGGTCAATCTGATGTCCTTCCTAATGACCAACATGTCAAGATATAGCTGAAAGACAAAAGCCCTGAGACCTAATACTATCATCAGCATCACAGATCCTTCCTGCAGCCCAGGCAGGCACACAAGTGGTCCTGGACAGAACTCTCAGCAGCAGGGCAGCAAGATGCTGCATATCCCCAACAGAGGAAGCCTGGGGAACCCTGGATGAGTTGGGCATGATTGAGGGCCATGATCTGAGCGATGAAGGACCTTGAGGGCCTCCCTGCTATCTTTGCTTGGGCAGTAATGTTGAAAGGTACAGCTTCAGTCAGGTAACCATCACCTTGTCCTGGTACCACAGGCAATACAGAGAGAGGGAAAAAAACGTAACACCCCAAGGGAAAGCTCCCTGATGAACTGGAGTATCCCCAAGTGGTGATGGCAATGGCTGCCATTATAACTGGTATACTGGGATAGGAGCAGGTGGGAGAGAGTGTCCCGGCCTGCGGGACGTTCAACGGGTTCGTACCTGGGGGAGAAGTGGGGATTGACAAAGATAGGGCAGGAGACGCAAAGAATGAGGACAAGTCAAAAGGTCTGATCAAGTCCCGTTTATTGAGGAAGTGTGAGCGGTTTATATAGACAGGAAGCGGGGATGACGCAGGAAGAGGAAGCTGCCCTGCCGTGCTCCTCGCTCATTGGCCCGTCAGTGATGATTGACAGGTTCCCTTGGGACATGCCTGGACATGTCTCTCTGCAAGCACCTCTGGGCGTGGCTTCCCACAAGAGAGGATAATACCCAAGAAAGAAACAGAATGACACAATCATTCAGGGCCCAACTTTGCTGCTGTACTAGTGATAAAGTAGAGAGAAAGGAACAAACAAGTGGAGGAGGGCATGGCAGAGAAGAAGCTCTTTGCCAGGCACTGAAAGTCAGAGGATAAGTCTCACCCTTTACCCAAAAGGTGTGCAAGAATATTCTGCAGTA
>PVJA010038060.1:0-19930 GCA_004027025.1 Myocastor coypus
GAATATACTTCCCTTTGGACTAAGAGGAAGCAGATACATATACAATCAAAGGTTTTGCAACTGCAGTGTGCCACCAGTGAAGCTTGTGACGTTGGAGGCTATTGAATTGTACTTTTATTCTTTATAAACAAAGAACAAAATAACACAAAGGGTGAAGTAGGAAACACCAATGAGGCTCACGGAGACAAAAAGGTAGTTTCCCACATTCAAATTTCTAGTTGAAACCAAAGTTTTAACCAATCTGAAAGTGAATCCTCTTTCAAGATTCCAACACTTTTGGGAAAGGAAAATTCTTTGAAATACTCACCTAATTTACTCACACCCTGCCCTGCTCAGGCATTATTTCTTGCTTTCTACGTCTATCAAGGAGAATTATATTTAGAAAGATAAAAATGCAAATACTCCCATTTTGATCCCACTAGAAATGAAAGATTCCATCCAGTACCAACTAGACTCTAGAGTAGGTCAGCCTTGGTAGTACTGACATTTTTGAACAAATAATGTTCTATTGTGGGCACTGTCATATGCATTCCAGGATGCTGGCAGCATTCCTGCTCTCAAACTGTTAACAGCATCCACAAAGTGACAATCAAAATTGTCTCCAGATTATCAATTGTCCCAGGGGGCAAAAGCATCCCATCTACTTGAAACTGGTGTATTTTTATGTTACCTATCTACATATCTATGTATTTATTTACTTGTAGTGTCAAGGAATTAAATACAGAACTTTGTACATGTTAGGCAAGTTCTCCATCACCAAGCAAAATCCCAGCCCCAGCTCTCCCACTTGAAAACCAGGGCGTGGTGGTGCACGCCTGTAATCCCAGCACTCAGGAGGCTGAGGCAGGAGGATCGGTGCAAGTTCAAGACCAGCCTGGGCTACAAAAGTGGGCTCAAGGCCAGCCTGAACTGCATAGTGAGACTGTCTCAAACAAAAAAAAAAAAGAAGAAGAAAGAAAAAAGGAAACCAGCGCTTAAAATGCATGGACTATGTTTGAACTTCAAATTGATGGGGAAATGATAACTCAATACAATAGATATTGAAAGTAAAAGTTGGGGCCCTGCAGGATGGCTCAGTGGTCTAAAGTGCCTGTAGGCAGCTGCAGGGATGCAGTACGATCCCTGGCACCACATGCTGCACCAGCCCTGCCCTCAGGGCAGGGTGAGCCGGTCATAAAAATAAATACACAAACAAACAAAAGTTCTGAAACAAGAAAAAAAATAAAATTAAATTAAAAAAAAAAAGAAAGTAAAAGTTAAATGCTATCTTATATTGTATACCAAAATATACTACAGACAAAAGGTACAAAAAAATAAAAGTACTAAAAACAAAAGAATTCATCAAATCAAAGATAAGCAAGATTGCCGGGCGTGGTGGCGTACGCCTGTAATCCCAGCACTCGGGAGGCTGAGGCAGGAGAATTGGTGCAAGTTCGAGACCAGCCGGGGCTACAAAAGTGAGCTCAAGGCCAGCCTGAACTGCATAGCGAGACCCTGTCTCAAAAAAGACAAAAAAAAAAGATAAGCAAGATAGCAAATATAGAAATAGATTAGACTAGACAAAAAGAATTTAAACTTCAAAATATTCAAAATCAATTAAGTTTTAAGGACAGATACAGGGGCAATAAATCATTTATCATTTCTAACTGTTTCACAGTTAGAAAATCAAAATTAACACCCCAATAGGCAAATAAGCAAAAAGTGCAGCTATTTCAAAGAAGGAATCTAAGTGGTCACCAAACGTGAATACCTAAAACAGTGCTAGAAGACACAATTTTTCACCTATCCAATTAGCACCTTTTGAAATTTATTGTATGGAAATGGGACTAAAAGATTCTAAATTTTTGGATAATATTTACTAATACATAACTCCAAAGAGTACAGTGGACATAATGTAAATTATAGCAAATTACCTTTAAAAAAAGCATAGGCCTACACAAAATTGTAGCCACAACAATTTAGGCAAAAAAGAAGCAACATAAAAATCCAATGAGATTCCTATAAAAATATAATGCACAGAACACAGATTTTCAGGGCTATAAACTGTAAGCATGTGTAAGAACATAGATTATGAGATACTGAACATGAAATTATGAGGTACTGAATGAGATCTCTATCATCATTCTCTTCATTCTGCTCTGAATTAAACTGCTCTTAAAAATAATAGTCCAGAGCCCAGCAGAATGGCTCAGTGGTCTAAAGCGCCTGCAGGGGGCTGCAGGCACCACATGCTGCATGCCAGCCCTGCCCTCAGTGTAGGCTGAGCCAGCCATAAAAATAAACAAAAGTTCTGAAACAAAAAATTAAAATTAAAATTTAAAATAATAATAATAATAATAGTCCATAAAAATAAGTAAGAAAAAGTATGGTATACATAGAAGAAATCTTTTCTTTGGTGCTGGGATTGAATCTCAGGCCTTCACTGACCTTTGGCCCTAGATCTAGCTTTAGTTCTTTTTTAAAATATCTTAATTTTTAAGTATAACGTAATGAAGAGCAAAACTCTCAAATGTTAAAGAAGTAGTACTAAGTACTAGATTAACTAATAAACTACTATTAATTTTTTTTTTTTTTTTTTTTTTTTTTTGGTCTTTTTGAGACAGGTTCTCGCTATGCAGTTCAGGCTGGCCTTGGGCTCACTTTTGTAGCCCAGGCTGGTCTCGAACTCACATCAATCCTCCTGCCTCAGCCTCCCAAGTGCTGGCATTACAGGCGTGCGCCACCACGCCCGGCTAACTACTATTAAAATTAACACAAATAATATTACTAGGGTCCCAAATGTGTCGCTCCTCTTATCCCCATAATTAACCCTTCAAAGTTAATCAGTATTTTTTAAGTTTCACCAGATTCATTTTGCATATTTAATTATGTTAAGTACACTTCACATGAAATCTATCCCCTTTAACTGATCTCTGACTATATGATACATTAGGTTGTCTACACACAGCTGTAGGCACAATGCTGTACAGCAAACCTCTACAACTTATTCATCTTATATAAATGAAATGTGATACCTGATGATTAGATTGGCCCCTCTCAGCCCCTGTAGCCATGATCTATTCTTTGCTTCTATGAGCCTAACTCCTTTAGATACCTGTTGATAAAAGTGAAATCATGTAGGACTTTTTGTTCATTGGCTGGTTTATTTCACTTAGCATAATGTCCTCAAGGATCATCATACTATTACATACTACAGCTACATCCCAACCTCTTTTTAATCTTTTAAATACCACCCCTCACCTGACTACATTACCCAGTCTGGGCTCAAACTTGTGATCCTCTTGACTCAGCCTCATCCCAGAGTGCTGGAATTGCAAAGTGCACCACCAAAACTACGCTTCAGGATTTCCTTCCTTTTAAAGATCAAATGATATTTCACTATGTGTATATACTGTACTAATTTTTTCTCATCTCTGTTACTGGACACTCAGTTTGTTCGTACGTATTGGTTGTTATCAACAATGCTACAATAGGGCTGGCTAAACAGTTCAGAAGACTCAAGCGTCTGCTTAGTCAGAGCACAGGGACAGACACTGAGCCCTGACACCACAAGCCACACCAGCCCTGGCCCTGACCTCAGGGTGTGCTTCGATTTGACACTGGGTGTGGTGGCAGGAACCTGTAATCTCAGAGCGTGGGAGGCTGAAAAGAGTAGGATTTAGGTAGCGAGACGATGCAGATCCTGTACTAAATACATAAAAAATAAAATAAATAATGTTGCAATGAACATGGAGTGTTAATATTCTTTCAAAAATCCTAATTTCAATTTTTTGGATACATATTCAAAGTATTAGATCTAGTTCTTGCTCTTAATTCTCTGCTTAATTTTTTAAGAGTCTTCCATATAACCTCTCACATGTGTATATTATTTTGGTACTGAACCCAGTATCTTCACAATGAACAGCCCTTTTCATTTTGAGACAGAGTCTTGCTGAGTTGCTAAATATCCCAATTGAGTTCAAAAATCAAGTAATAAAATTGCTCAAGATAGGTAGGAACTTGTGACCCTCCTGCCTCAACCTCCCAGAGAACTGGGATTATCAGCATGGGCCACCACACTCGGGTTCTGTAAGGTTTTTCATAGTTGCTGTACCATTTTACATTCCCGCCACCAACTTCCATGGGTTCCAATCTCTAAAATCTGGCCAACACTCTCATCTTATTTTAAGATACAAGTTACCATAACAGGTGTGGGGTGGTATCTACTTTGGTTTGCTTTCTCTGCTGGTGATGTCATTCTACTGCCCTTAAATACCATGCAATGTAGTCATAACAGTTGACTCAACTATATTTGCTTAACATATCTTTTGAGGTTCTTCAGTAGTTCACTATCTTCTGTGTATTATTTCAAAATATAATTCTAGCTGGGGATACAGCCCAGCAGCAGAATACCTATCTAGCAAACCTGAGGCCCTGCATTCCATCTCAGTCCCATGCCTGCCCCGCCCTCACCACAACCACTCATTCCACTGTTTCTTCCTCTATGTTTGTTTTTCATAGTATGGGGGACTGAATCTAGGAGCTTTACAAGAAGCTCTACCCCATCCTTTATTTTTTGAGGCAGGTCTCACTAAGTTGCCCAAGGTAGGCTCAGATTTACATTTTGCCAGTTCAGCCTTTGATTGCGCCAGGATAATGGGTATGCTGTGTTGATGAACGTGTAAGTCGTCCACATTGAACATGTAAAAATAATTCTGCCATATCTTTCACTATATATGTATACATGTAATTCTGTCATCTATAAGTAAACTGTTAGATTAGCAAAGCATATACTGATCCTTTGCCAAAGAAATTCTATTCTCTAATCACTCCCACCGGGAGTGTCCATGATTCCAGATGCAATGTACCAGCTATGCATTTTATTATGTTTTGTTATTCTTTAATTCTGTATTTAGTTTGTTTTACTGTTTTTTAATTCTGTATGTTTTCATTTGTTTTACTATTCTTTAATTCTAACATTCTGCTTGGTATACAGTAGTATGAAGCAACTTTTATTAATATTAGTCATTTGTATACCAAAGCTTTTAAACAATTTTTAATCTTTTATTAACCAATTCTCTTTTGTTTGTTTTTCATGTATTTAGTACAAGGGGGTTACTACACAGATTGGATTCCTAGTGATCCTCCTGTTTTCAGCCTCCCAAGTGCTAGGATTACAGATGTATACCACCACATGCAGTCTCATTCCCTGTCTCAGAGCATCCTGGGGGAAGGCAGCAGCAAGACACTATTGAACCCTGATCTCTGTACCTGCCTAAGTTGAGCTATCTGGCTAGCTCTATTAACCAATTCTTTTTTTTATTAACCAATTCTTAATTAAATTTTTAAAACTGACTGAGAAATGGTGCAAGGGAACAGCAGGAAGTGGTGGGGAAAGAGAAGTGAAATAAAGATATGCCATATACAGAAACCTAATAATCTAAGGTAGTGTAAACATTTATATCATAACATGAGTTATGATTAATAATTATCAACAATAATGAAACATGGGATAGGAGAACTGGAGAAAAGAGGGAGGGAAGGAAATGGGGGAAAAAACAAAAAAAGAAATAAGGTGCACCATGTATATGCAACCACTACCAAAGATAATTTAAAAACTGAATGAACTGTGAATACACACTAGAAGACTTAAAAATATTTTTAAAAATTGAAAAATTATTTTATATTGTAAAGTTCTTTTTTAAGTATATTTATTTCAAAGGTCTTGCAACTGTGGCTTCCCTTGTCATTCCCTTAATGAAGCCACTGGATAAACAGAAGTGAATTTTTTTGTTTGTTTTTAGTTTGTTTTTTTTTTTGTGATACTGGTAACTGAACTGGGGCCCACATGCTTTTCAAGAACACCTTTTTTTTTAACTTTAAAAAATCTATTTATTTATTTATTTATCTATCTATCTATCTATCTATCTATCTATTTATTTATTTATTTGGTGCAGGGTTTCACTAAGCAGCTTGGACTCATAGTGATCCTCCTGTCTCAGCCTCCCCAGCACTGGGATTACAGGTGTGAGCCACCACAACCAGTTTCAGGGCCAGCACGGTGCTTCCGGGGTTCTGGGACCAGCACAGCAAGTGGTACTGGGAATCGAACTTGGATCTTTCAGCTTGCCAGGCAGGCACTTAAACCACAGAGCTAACTCCCCAGCACTTAAACAGTCAACATTAAGATATACCCTGTCCCTCATTTATTTTGAGGCAGAATCTCCCTTAAATTACCCAGGCTAACCTTGAGTTGTTATTGTCCTACTTCAACATCCAGGATAGCTAGGATTATGGGCATGTGCCATCATTCCATGCCAGAAGTAATTTTAATGAAGTTTATCATATGATTCATTTCTTATAATCAATCTTATGATTAAAAAGTGCAGGGCCCGGCAGGATGGCTCAGTGGTCTAAAGCACCTGCTTAGGAAAGCTTAGGCGGCTGCAGGGACCGTGGTTCGGTCCTCAGCACCACATGCTGCGCCAGCCCTGCCCTCAGGGCAGGCTAAGCCAGCCATAAAAATAAATAAATAAACAAACAAAAGTTCTGAAACAAGAAAATAATAATAATAATAATAATAATAATAATAATAATAATAATAATAATAATAATGCTTAAAAAATAAATAAAATTAAAAAAGAAAAAGTGCAGGGCCAGCCAGATAGCTCAGTGGATAGCAGCCAGGTTCAATCTCCAGCATGCAGTGCCAGTCCTGTCTCCAGAGCACACTAAGACCTCGAAAGAGACTGGGTACGGCAATCCCAGTGCTTGGGAGGCTGAAAACAGGAGAATCACCATGAGTTTGATCTACGCAGTAAGACACTGTAGATTCTGTCCTAGATACAGGGGAAAAATATTGCAATTTTCTTCTGAATCAATACATACGTGTAATATTTATGCATAAAAGTAAGTTATAAACAAATATATATGCTTTCCTAGATGTAAATTTTATTTCTTACTTTGGAAGCACCTGAAAAGCCCTGGTTAATCTATCAGAATACAATGAATCTCACTGCAAAGGTTATTCCCTTTTCAGTTTTCTTCAGCTCTTCCATCAAAAGATATTTTCGTACTTCTATAATATTTGTAAATGTCTATTTTCATCAAATGGCACCCCTTCCTGTTCAATTTTCTGAGCAAAATAAATAAGCATCTGAGAATACGACATGGGTTTTGTTTACATGGTATTTATTTCAACAATAAACTACATCAGACAACACCACTAATTTTCCACTCATGCACAAATACAGTTCCCTTCTCTTGAATATTTAAAAAAGCATATTTGTAAAATATGTGAGATAAATAAAGTATGCACATCACCTTCCCTCAGTACACATAAGGGAAAGGTACCCTGTGTCAGATACCAAAATCCTAGATGTTCAAGTCCCTTATTAGACAAAATGGTATAGCTTTTACATATAACCTACCCTACCCTCCATTTCATTTTATTTATTTACAGATAGATTTTTTTTGTTTTTGTTTTTGTCTTTTTGAGACAAGGTCTCACTGTGCAGTTCAGACTGGCCTTTAGCTCACTTTTGTGGCCCAGGCTGGTCTCGAACTCACACTGATCCTCCTGCCTCAGCCTCCCAAGTACTGGGATTACAGGTGTGCGCCACCACGCCTGGCTACAGATGGATCTTTTTGAGACAGGGTCTTCTCACTATGTAGTTTAAAGCTGGCCTTGAGCTAACTTTGCAGCCCAAGCTGGCGTCACAATGATCCTCCTGCTTCTGCTTCCCAAGTGCTGGGACTACAGGTGTGAGCCACTCCTACCTTCCATTTTATTTATAACATGTCTAGTCTTCTGATACTTATTACAACATAAATGCTATGTAAATAGTTACTATCCTACCTTGACAAAGTCTGTCTGTGTTCTTGTTACAGATGTACTTTCAATCTGAAGTTGACTAAATCTATGGGTGCTGGGGAAAATTGCCTATATGTAAAATAGTGTGAAGGTTGTACTCAACAGCTTAAAGTTAGAGAAGCACCGGAAATGAGTGAAACTATAAAGGGAAAAAAGCACGTCTGTATGCCTCTCACCTTTACAAATAAAATTTAACTAGCCGGGCATGGTGACGCACACCTGCAATCCCAGCACTCGGGAGGCTGAGGCAGGAGGATCAGTGCAAGTTCAAGACCAGCCTGGGCTACAAAAGTGAGCTCAAGGCCAGCCTGAACTACACAGCAAGACCCTGTTTCAAAAAATATAAATAAATAAAATAAAATTTAATTTAATTAAGTAGATGTCTGGCTTTGATTTTGTTTTTTGAGAGAGTCTTGCTCTATAATAGGTTATGAACTCCCTATGTAGCCCAGGCCTCCAACTCATTGTAATCCTCTTGCCTCTGTCTCCAGAGTGCTGAAATTACAGCCATACAACAGCACAACTGGCATAACTATTAAAAATGCAATGCTATTTTCATTTCCTTTGTGTTGATGAATTTGATCTAAATTTTCCTTAAAGTAAACATATCTCTGTCCATTTTCTGTGGATTGAACCCAGAGTCTCACACATGCTAGACAAGCACATGCCCAGCCCTGACATGTCTCTAACAGTGAAGGAAAATGACCTTCAACCTAAACTCTAAAAAGTAAGAGATTCACCCCAAGACCCCAGATATATATTCTCTAGTCTAGATAAACAGAAGCTAGTTACTCCAAGTTCCAGCAGTGGTCCCTACTACATGTCATTTGACATTCCATGCTATCCTCACAATAAAACTGAGGTTACTGGCAAGGGCATCTCAATGATGGAGGTGAAGATTTCAAAAGATGATACTGGCATTCAATGCTGGCTCCTTTAGTCAATTTAATCTCTACAATACAGAGATGCTCAGTTGGTGTACTCATCTATAGCCTTAGCACTTAGGATAATTCAGGGCACATTATCAACATCAAGAAGAAAAATACTTGTTTTTCATTCTCTCTCTTTCTCCTCTCTCTCTCTCTCCTCTCTCTCTGGAAGAGTCTACAGGGTGTGCAGGGTCTCACTATTAGACTGGACTCTTGGTGATTGTCTGTTTACAGCCTCCCAAAACTGGGATTACAGGTGTGTACCACCATACCCAGTCTCAATTGCTGCCTGGGAGAGCCCCAGGGGTAGGACCCGCTCAGCAGGCCTGGGGATGGAACCCCTGGCCCCTGCACCTGCTTGCAGGTGCTTTAATCTGCTGAGCTATTTGGCTGGCCCAAAAAATACTTTTTAATAATGTCAACTGCAGTTATAATCTTCCTGTCAATTACAGAGATAAAATGGTAACTTTGTTTCTCACTCTTTTTTCTTATTTTTCAGACTTCATAATGAGTAAGGATCAAAAATATAGGGGAAGAATAACATTCAACATCATTTCTGCTCTTCGCAAAGCATGGTACGAAAAATCTGCTTTCAGACAGCCAGATACCCTTTTCTCCTTCAACTATTGGATTACCTAACTAAAAGAAGAAAAGTTCATTAATTATTTGAATGTGTCAAAAGTTCCAAAAGGAGCACAGAGATAAGAATCTGCTAAAGTCTCAAACGAGAAGGCAGAAAAGGGGCAAAACATACTTTCCTAGGGCTTTATTCTTTGATGATAGCATTAAACACAAATCTTAAAGAACTTTTCATATTTTTTTTCATTTATATATTTGGTACAGGGTCTCACTATGCAGCTCAGATTCACAGCGATCCTTCTGTTTTCAGCCTCTCCAGCACTTGGATTATAGGTGTGCGTCACCACGCCTGGATGCCACCTCAGTATGCCTGAAGGTGGAGGCAGGGCCAGCATGGCATGCAGTATCCGAGCCCTGGTCCCTGTACTTACCAAAGCAGGCACTTTGTCCACTGAGCTATCTCATGGCCCAGTTTTATATTATTAAAATAAACCAGTAGGAGTGTCTTAGAAGCAGCTAATAGAAAAATGGCCAAAAAACAGTTGTGAAGAAAGGCGTGACAAAAGGAGTCTGCTTGAAAGATGTTCAGGTTGGGCATCCCCAGCACAAATCTTGAACCCTGCCAATTAAAAATTCTATAAGTAATTTGCTGACTGCTCTTTTGGTTTTTTGTTTGTTTGTTTGTTTGTTTGTTTTGTTTTTTTTCCTCTTTTTGTACAATAGGAATGATTCCACTGTGTTGCTGGAGCAGAAATAGCATATGCAAAACATCTGTAACATAACACTGCTTGGGGGGAAAATAATTTTACCAACACACACACAAAAAAATGCTCAAATTGGGCACAGTGGCAAAGCCTATTAATGTTCACATTCAGAAGGCTGAGATGAAAGGACTGCTTTGAATTCAGGCCAACCTCAACTACAGAGGGGGACTGTGTCTCAAAACAAGAGAAAAATTTTGTATTTCTGCTTCTATGATAAGTCATCTTAAAAGGAATATCAAAAAGCATCTATCACTGATGTCAACCAAAGCTAGGAAAAACCATATCACCTTATAATCATTTCTTTATTTCTGTAGATTCATCTAAGATTAAAAGATAAAACCTATCCCAAGAAATCAATTACAATGTATTATAATGACTATATTTATAATAACAGCAGCCACTACTTTTCAAGTTCCTGTTAGTTTGTATCATTTAATAGAAACTGAGAGCCAGTCATGATAATTCCCATTTGAAATACCAGCAATATGGAAGCCGAGATAGGGAAATTGCCAAAAGTTCTATATTAGATTAGGCTAAATAGTGAGTTCAAAGCCAGCCTGAACTAACTACAAAGTAAGCCTGTGTTTAAAAAACAAAACTGAGAAAATTATACCCAGAACCTTAAATGGTATGAGATTATAAATTCAACAGTACCAATAAAATGCCAACAGTTCCCCAACAAAAAACTGAGCTGATTCTAAAATTCATATAGGAACAAAAGGCTAAGAAGACAAAAGGCAATGTTATAGAACTAATCCAGAGATCTACAATATGAGATAAAAAGGGCTATTACATAGTGATATAATCATGATGCCATTGTACAGACATAAATGTAGACAATATTTATGCTCAACAGAAAAGAACAGCATCCAAATGCGAACACACATAATTTCACCTGATTAAACAAAACGGCAACACTTCAATGCAGTGGGAAAAGACAAGTACTGAGTCTTCACCACATCTATTCTACCTAGATTAGAAAGCTAAGTAGAACAGATAAAATGTAAAGCTATTACAAGAAATGCTAAACCATTTTCATGACCTTGAACTAGTAAGTATTCTTAAATAGTATACAAGAAGTATTAATCATTAAGATAAATTTGATAATTTGAACTAAATTAATTTCTATTCATTAAAAGTATTAATAAAGGGTGAAAAGGTAACCTACATTAAGTATGTCCTAAAATTAGCATATGGTGATGAGTCAGCACTGCACTGCATACATGAAACATTAACTTTAGGAGGTGCAAAATACACCTCTGTTTAAAAAAATTAAGTTTAAACAAAAAAGAAACAAGTTAAGAAAAATTCAGTCACGCCGGGCGTGGTGGCTCACGCCTGTAATCCCAGCACTCGGGAGGCTGAGGCAGGAGGATCGGTGCGAGTTCGAGACCAGCCTGGGCTACAAAAGTGAGCTCAAGGCCAGCCTCAACTGCATAGCGAGACCCTGTCTCAAAAAGACAAAAAAAAGAAAAATTCAGTCACAAATAATGTCAATTTTTGAAAAACGGATGTAAGACTTACATAGTAAGTCTCCTGACTGACAAGTTCCATCCCAGTAGAATATCTGTTAAGTCAGGTTTGTTCAAAAATTCAACAAAACGAGTTTTATATACCCTTCTACACAAATATACAATGTAAAGCATAAAAAAAGTTCATGTGTTCCATGACCTTGTTCCTCAGAATAATGCCTATGGGCTGGCAAGATGGCTCAGCGGTCTAAAGCACCTGGTTAGGCAAGCTTAGGCAACTGCAGGTACCTCGGGTTTCATCCCAGTACCACATGCTACATGCTACACCAGCCCCACCCCCAGTGTGGGCTGAGCCAGCAACAACAACAGCAATAGAAGGAGGGAGAGAGGAGGACGAGGAAGAGGAGGAGGAACACCAATAGCTGAAAAAACTCTTGAGACAGGGTCTCACTATGCAGTTCTGGCTGGCCTTGAGCTCACTTTTGTAGCCCAGGCTGGTCTGGAACTCGCACCGATCCTCCTGCCTCAGCCTCCTAGTGCTGGGATTACAGGCGTGCGCCACCACACCCCGCTGAAAACTCTTTTTGAAAGAACAAGTGATGTCTATGATCTTTTTGCCACAGTTGGTTTTCTCAATTATTTTCACTTTTAATTTCATGGTTATTGCTTTGCACTTTCTCCCCCATATCACCAATGCTTTTCCTCTGGATTCCAGACATCCTGGGCTCTGACTGAGCACTGCACCACTGTACACCATCACACTCTACAGTGAGCAAAAGGCAGCACAATTGTGATAATGTCTGGTAACCATGGGAGCTACTTATGCCATTTGTTCACATCTACAGATGTTCATAATGCAAGATCTATTCGTAGCTGTGAACATTCATGACTCAAAAGACAAGTCAATGTTTCTTTTTCTTTTCTCTATTCCCCTCTCCCACCCTGGGGAATGAACCTAGGACCTTCATACTGAATTATATTCCAAGTTCATTTTTTATTTTTATTTTGACATGTTTTTGCTTAGTTGTTCAGGCTTGGTGCAATCTCGAATTCTCTTTGTGATGGTGTAGAATTACAGGTATGCACCATCATGCCCAACTTACAAGTATTTTTCTTTTTTTTTTTTTTTAAGAATTTTTTATTTTATTTATTTATTTTTTTCTTGTTTCAGAACCTTTGTTTGTTTATTCACTCATTTTTATGGCCAGCTCAGCCCACCCTGAGGGCAGGGCTGGCACAGCATGTGGTGCCGGGATCGAACCGCGATCCCTGAAGTCACCCAAGCTTTCCCAAGCAGGGGCTTTAGACCACTGAGCCATCCCGCCGGGCTCCACAAGTATTTTTCTTAGAGGAAAAAAAAAATTAAAGTATTTCTACCCTGATCTAACCACTGTACAACTTTGTTACAGAGACTCAAAGCTGTATACATACCTAAATGAAAAATTGTTTAAAACATGCTCTTCAATAACTGCGTTTTCCATGCATCAGGCCCATTTTTTAAGCCACTGTAAATGCACATTTTCATTGTTAATGGCTACAATTTACTTTAAAGCATTATTTGCTTTCAGCAATACAAGTAGTAAAAGCATAAAAAACAATGCTACAATAAACCTTCCTGCCTAGAGTTATCTCATCACACTCCTAGAAATGCAGAAGACCCAAGAGAATGTACACACAACAGAATGATGACTAGACTGCTTGATTCCTCTGACTGCTGATTTCTTCTCATCAGAACAGCTATCATACTACAACTTATTAAATCTGAAAGGTCAGTTCATATTCCTCACATTTCTTGACCTATGAACAAAGTTCAGTACTTCCTCCTTCCTGATACACTTCATTCCATTGACTTCCTGTACTCTAACCTAATTTCCACAGCTCTACAGCAAAAATATTAAAAGTTATCAGCGGTAATATGAAATCAAAAGGAAACTAATCTATGAAAGAAGGAAAAACCCAACAAGAAAAATATTATAAATATAAGAGTACATATATAATGTTAATTTTAATCTAAAAGTAGAAAACTGCTAAAAGACGTAAGAAGACACTGCATCATCATGGACTGCAAGACTTAAGGTGATAGTACTCCCCAACACAACCCATAGATTTAATGCAAACCCTATCAAAATCCTAAGTGTTTCTTTCAGAAAGAAAAACATCCCTCCTAACAAAAAAAAAGATAAAATTCTTAAAAAAACAAAAATCTACAAAAATCTAACATTAATTTATATAAATTTCAGCCTGGCATCGTGCCACATGCCTGCAATCCCAGCACTTGGGAGGCTGAGGCAGGATGACTGATGTGAGTTCAAGACCAGCCTGGGGGGCTGGGGAGATAGCTCCGAGGCACAAGTGCCTGCTGGGCAAGTGCAAGGTTGTGAGTTCGAACCCTGGTCCCACAAAAAAAAAAAAAAAAAACCAGCCTGGACTACAAAAGTGAGCTCAAGGTCAGCCTGAATTGTATATTAAGATTCTTGTCAAAAAAAGAAACAAAAAAAGACCAAAAATTTTATATCAATTTCAAGGAACTCTGAATAGTTAAATTACTGTAACCTAAAAAAACAAGAATAAAGGCTGTCAAAGAGCAATGAAATCAACACTAATCTTGAAACTTACTATGAAGCTATATTAAACTTTGGTATGGCATAATATTCACTATGGTATTGAAAAAATTCAAAACTTACTCATGATTAAAAATGTCAAGTTCCCTAATGGATAAATATCATATTTCAAAGCTGGGTATATACACACCTATAATCCCAGCACTCAGGACACTAAGACAAAAGGATGTCTTTGAAGTCCAGGCCATCCCGGACTACATAGTAAATTCAAGTTCAGCCTAAACTAGTTAGTGAGACCTTGTCTCAAAAACTACACACACACACACACACACACACACACAGAGTCCTGTTTCAAAACGATCTCTATCAGCCAAGGAATTCACGTTAGCACTAGTCTGTAATTCCAGCTCTAGAAGAGGCTAAAACAGGACAATCACAAGATCCAGCCCCGTCTGAGTAATTTAGCAAGATCCTGTCTCAAAATAGAAATGGGCTGGAGATACGGCTCAGTATGAAGGTCCTCAGTTCAATCTCTAGTAGCTTCTCCCAGTCAACAGAAGAAAAGGAGGAAAAGGTATTGTTTTGAAAACTATATAACTAAGTGGGGGAGAGGAGGAGGGATAGGATTTATTAGATTTTATAATATTTTTTATCCTCCAAGAGGAAAAAAAAAATCCTAAAAACATTCTGGACTGGGTAAAAGTGTCATACAGCTGCAACCCGAGCTACTCGGGAGACAAAAAAAAGGAGGATCTCAAGCTCCAAGCCAGCCAGGGCAATTTATGAAAACATGCTCTCTCTCTCTCTCTCTCTCTCTCTCTCTCTCTCTCTCTCTCTCTCTCAAAAAAGACAACAAATAAAAAATTTTCTACAGAGTGAAGATGTAGCTCAATAGTAGATATCTTGCCTAGCATGCACAAGCACCTGGGTTCAATTCCTAATACTAAATAATTAAATCTAAAAGACACAAAGTTGTACTTCCCACAATCTGTTTACCCAAGCCACCCAGTAATGAAACTAGGATGGAATGGAGCATGGTGGTGCACATCTATAACCCCAGCACTTGGAAGTTGAGATAGGAGGATCCCTAGGAGTTGAAGGGAGACAGCCTGGGGGCTACAAAAGTAAGTATAGGGCCAGCAGGAACTGCATAGCAAGACCATGTCTTAAAATAAAAAAGAAAGTAGGAGTCTTCTCTTTTATTCAGTTTCTTTTGTTTTCTCATTATTGCTTTTTTTTTTCATTTGTTTTTTTATTTCTCTTTTTATTATTTAAATTTAACAATGGTTATATTACATATTTTCATCATCAGATCAATTTAGATTAATAGATATAGGTATATAAGATTGATCAAACAAACATTAACACTTTCAATAAACATTACTTTTTTTTTTTCTTTTCCCCTTTCTTTTTTAACAGTTGATACATTGCATATTGTCCTCACAATAGTTCTACAGAGGACAGTGTGTGGGCATGACCCACCTTTATATTGATGTTGCTAAGAAGAAAAAAGAAAAAAAGAAAATTCTTCTCTTTGGACTAAGAGGAAGCAGATGCATACACAGTCAAACATTCTGCAATTGCAGTGGTCCACCAGTGAGTGAAGTTTGCAGTGTTAGAGGCTATTGATCCAAGCCTCCTACAGCTCATCAATCTAGCTCTGCATTTCATGCATTGTAATTAAGCTTTTTTTTTTTCTGGGTGATCAAGGGCAAGTCAAAGCAAGACCCGTATAACAAAACATTCATTTTTTGTATCTTCCAAGGTCAAATCCCCTCAGGATTAACTTTGGGACCACATACCTTATTGCTTTAGATAGGGTCTTACTCTGTATTTGTACTTTCAAGCTGACCTTGAATTTACTAGATAGCCCAGCCTGGCCTTGAAAACACAGTGATCTTCCTATCTCAGCTTTCACAATGATGTACAAACTTAAACTACTTCAAACTGCCATCACTTCCAAAACCTGTCATGATGGAAGCAATCTTCATCCAAGAAAAGAGAAGTTAAGAATATATGACACATTCTATTTTCAGTACATGACAGCACAGGAGGAAAAAAAAAGAGAAAATCCAGAAAAATAAACATAATTAAAGCCGGGCGTGGTGGCGCATGCCTGTAATCCCAGCACTCAGGAGGCTGAGGCAGGAGGATCTGTGAGAGTTCCAGACCAGCCTGGGCTACGAAACTGAGCTCAAGGCCAGCCAGAACTGTACAGCGAAACCCTGTCTCTAAAAGGCAAAAAAAAAAAAAAAAAAAAAAAAAAAAAAAAAAAAAAAAAAAAAAAAAAAAAAAAAAAAAAAAAAAAAAAAAAAAAAAAAAAAAAAAAAAAACCCATAATTAAGTGCGTAAATCTTAGAAGTAGTTACCAAACTTTATATAGCCTGTTAAGACTAAATCTGCTTTTGAAGCATAAGCTAAAATCAGACAAACCAACTGCATATTAGATCACAAAGAAATAACCCCTATAAACAAAAAAGATTAGAAAATAATTCTGATCTAAATATAATAAAATTAGAAACAATTCCCATAAAAAGAAATGTTCCTCTATAATCAATATTATGGGGCTGGGGAGATAGCTCAGCTGTTTAAGCACCTGCCTGGCAAGCACAAGGACCCGGGTTAGATTCCTAGTACCGCATGCCATGCTGGCCCCAGAATCCCAGAAGCACCATGCTGCCCCTGAAATTGGATGTGGCAGTGCATGCCTGTAATCCCAGCCTTGGGGCAGCTGAGACAGAAGAATCACTTAGGAGACCAAGCCGCATAGCAAGATCCTTTACCAAATATATAAAAAGATTTTTTAAAAAATAAGTACTATGCAGCAATTAATAATGTATTTGGCCTACATGCTCTTTGAAATCTTGGTAGAAATCTCCTGTGAAACCATGGTGGCCTGAGACATTTTTTGTGGATTAGTTCTTTGACAGATTCTCTATGTAGTAACTTGTCAGAAAAGACAACTCAACATTACAAAGATGAAATAAACATTACAAAGATGATTTCTTCCCAAAAATTTTAACATTCTTCCAATAATGACATAAAGAGGTTCTAGAGGAGCTAGAAAAATTGATTCTAAAGTTCAAACAAAAGAATAAATTTGTAACAAAATTCAGTCATTTAAGAAATGGAAAAACTACATCTCCAACAGAGGACTAGACTCACCAGACACTAAAATATATAGGTCTCTCTAAATAGAGCTACTTCATGAATATGAGTTGGCCCATAGTAAGAGTGAGCAAGCTTTTCTGGGTAGGAAACATTTCAACCTTTGTGTCTCTGTCATCATTACAACTCAATTCTGCTGCAACACGAAAGCAACTTCAGTGTGCAAGCAAATGAGTGTGGCTGTGCTCCACTCCAGCTTCACTGACACAATCCTTTTGGAATGACCCTACAAGTCGCTCCCAAATTCTGGTCTGACAGGAATACAAAGTCCAGAAACAGGCCCAGGTACTTATGAAAATATAGATCATATTAGCAGTGTGATCTAACATAACTGCAAAACATTAAAGAAGTAGTGCTAGGATAGCTAGCTAGCAATTTGAAGAGGAAAAAAATCATATCCACATTTCACAGACAAATTTACATTAAAAAGACTCCAAACAGATCACAAATTTAAATGCAGAAATTTGATGGGGCCAGTGAGATAGCTCAGTAGTCTAAAGTGCCTGCTTAGGCAAGCTTAGGCAACCGCAAGCATGACAGTTCAATCCCTGGCACCATATGCTACACCAGCCCCACCTCCAGGGCAGGCTGAGCCAGCCCTACCATAAATAAAGTTTTTTTTTTTAATGAAATTTGAAAGAAATTATAAGTAAATTCCTTTAAACTTGGCCATAGAGAAAGGTTATTTAACTGACTCAAAATCCTGAGGCAAGAAAATAACAGATGAGGTTGGGGATTTAGCTCAGTGATAGAGCGCTTGCCTAGCAAGCATGAGACTCTAGGCTCAGTACTTACAGCAACAAAGATAAGGCAACGAAAGAAAGAGAGAGAGAGAGAGACAAAGAGAGAAAGAGAGAAAGACAAAGAGAGAAAGAAAGAAAGAAAGAAAGAAAGAAAGAAAGAAAGAAAGAAAGAAAGAAAGAAAGAAAGAAAGAAAGAAAGAAAGAAAATTTGGGTCTCTTCCTTCCTTTTTTTTTTTTTTTTGTTGTTGTTGTTGGAACCAGGGACTGAACTCAGGCGCTTGCCAGGCAAGCACTTATTCTACTGAGCCATCTCCCCAGCCCCCCAAAAAAGATAATTAATTTGGCTACATAAAAATTTTAAACTTTTACATATCATTCTAAAAATCCTAAGCCAAGGGTCAGCCAGATAGCTCAGCAGACTAAAGCCCCTCCTTAGGCAGAGCACAGGGACTTGGGTTTGGTTTGATCCTGGGCACAAGCTGTGCCAGTCCCACCCCCCCACCCCCAGTACCACTGACATAGTGATTAAGACCAGGTGTGGTGGCACAAACCTATAATCCCAGCACTTGGGAGGCTGAAAACAAGAGGATCACTGCAAGTCTCATCTACATAGTGAGACCCTGTAGTCCTTGTGCTACATAACATTAAAAAAAAATCATAAAAATTAAAATGACAAAGTAGAACACATGTTTACAACATATGTCAAAAACATAGGACTGATATCTCTAAAAACTTAATTTGGGTTTAAAAATAAAATAGAAAAAGGGAAAAGACCTGAACAGATATGTATAATGACAAAAACACAAGCCAGGCATGATGGTACACATCCACAATCCTAGCTCAAGGGAAAGGCTGAAGTAAAAAGTTCACAAATTCAAACCCAGCAGGAATAACTCAACTGTTCAGCAACACCCTATCTCAAAATCAAAACTTAAAAAGTGTTGGAAATGTAGCTCAGTTTGAAAATCTTAGGTTCAAACCCTAGTGCCCACCTCAAAATAAAGCCATGATCCATAAGTAGAAAACAATGTTAAGACTCATAAAGAAATGAAAATTAAAGCTACACATCTGCCACCTAGCTTACTGACAACTATTCAGAAGTATAACAATAAATTCTGTTGATGAGCCAGTGAGGAAACAGGTGGGCCCTCTCTTCTATTTCTAGTAGGAAGGCAAATGTACAGGGCCCTTTTGGAGGAAATGCTCACAATATTGAACAAAAAAGAATCGTGTGTCTTTTGATCTAGCAATTCCAGTTCTAGGAATTTTCACATAAGATACACTAGTTCAATAATAGTATGAAAATACATATGCATAGTTACTCAAAGGTACACCGTAATTTCAAAAAGATGAAAACAACCTACATATACAAAGGACTGAATAAATTATGGCATATTAATTACTGAAGCAGTACAAAAGAGTAAAGTAAAAATAAGGAAGGCTTCTGTGAGTAAGTAGCAATTTTCAGGATACACTTCTAGGGGAAAAAGCACAATACAGAAGAGTAAATATACTGAATAATTCCTTTTGTGTAAGAAGCAAAATCAAGAAAATACACATACACATACCTGTTCATTACTGCACAAAAAAAAAAAAAAACCCAAATGGGATAAAATTAAAGAAATGAGATTATCAAGTGAGAATAGGGTAGAAAGGACAGGAATATGGGAGAACAAAAAGGATAAGAAGTACATTATTGTAAGTATGTCTTACGTTGCTTTCTGCTCTTTGAATTATGTTGGATGCTTTACATACTCTAAAATCAACAATGAATTAAGAAAGCAAAAATGGACCATCAGCAGAAACAAATGATCCTCCATATATATATATATATATATATATATATATATATATATATATAT
>PVJA010038061.1:0-19971 GCA_004027025.1 Myocastor coypus
GGGGGGGGGTAACTCAGTAGGATAAGCACTTGCCTGGCAAGTGCAAGGACCTGAGTTCAATCCCCAGTTACACACACACACAGCTCAGCAGATGCAGGCCGGGGTTCAATCTCTGGGCCTGCCGTGTTGGCCCCGCCCCCTGGACTGCAATAGAGACTTGGCATGGTGGCATGTGCCTATAATCCCAGTTCTTGGGAGACTGTAAACAGGCAGATCACTATGAGTCCAATTTAGTACTGAGACCCTGAACACCTTGTAGACCCCTCCCTAAAATACAAAAAGTAAATAATTAGATTTATCTATTTGTTTAGGTCTCCTTTAGCTCCTCCCAGGAATGTTTTATAATTTCCAGTGAAGTAGGTACTCTTCCCACCAAGCTATATCCCCAGCCGTTCATGGTCTTTTCTGTGGTCTCCAGATTGAACCAGCCCTTTTTATGCTTCTTATCATGAGAGAACATCTCTGTAGTCATTAAGTTGTCTAGCCTGGGTTTGAATTTGTGATGCTCCTGCCTCAGCCTCCCAGAGGGCTGAGATTATGGGTGTGTACCATCATGCTCATGCCTGGCTTTTTAATTCTCTTATAAGTGGCTTTTGTATTCACTGTTAGCTGAGAGAAGTACAGTTGATTTCTGCATTTTTTTGTGTGTGTGTAACCAGGGATTGAACTCAGGCCCTTGCACTTGCCAGGCAAGTGCTTATTCTACTGAGCTGTCTCTCCAGCCCCAGTTTCTGCAGTCTTAACTGTCTCCTCTGATGTTACTAAACTTGCTTCATTGGCCCCAGGTGCTTCTTTCTGCACTGTGCTGGATTTGCCTAGATGATCGCACCTGTGCCTGGAGATGATTTCTCTCCTTCAGTCAGGCTGCCTTTTCTCCTTCTCTGGCCATAGTGGCCTGACTCCTGGCATAGTGGTGAAGAAAAACAAGGGGGGGGGGGAAGCAGACATCTTTATCTTGTTCCTGATCTTGGGGGGGAACTAGGTTTTCACCCCACAGTATGGTATTAGATGTAGGGTTCTTGATTTATTTATTTATTTTTTTTGTGGGACCAGGGTTCGAACTCACGACCTTGCACTTGCCCAGCAGGCACTTGTGCCTCGGAGCTATCTCCCCAGCCCCTTTGATTTATTTTGGAGTCGGTGTCTCAGTAAGTTGCCCCAGCTGGCTGTGAAGGCTCTGAAGTTGGAATTCTTCTGCCTCAGCCTCCTGACTAGTTGGGACTATGGCCTGTGTCACGTTGCCTGGGTATGTGGCTGGACTTGAAATTCTCCTGATGCATAACATTTTGGACTCCATATGTGCTTTATTTTCTTCGGGGTGCTGGGATGAAACCCAGAGCCTTGCATAAGCTGGGAAGTGTCTTCCCAAGGCACTCTTGGAGCCCACAGCACCCTGCTTGCCGGGGAGCAGCAGTCTGCTGTCCTCTCCCTGTGGTCTGCCTCACGGTGAGCCACTTGTCTTCTCTAGCTCCGGGATTCTTTTCTGGATGTGCTGAGCCAATGCGTCGCTATGTAACTCTCATTGAGTTTGTCCTGCTTGGAATCTGTTGAGTCTACTGGGTGTGCACATTCATATTTGTGTGGTTTCCAGACATTCTGTTTGCACACATTCACCTGGCTATGTCTTCTCTCCTCTTCGCCTTGACAGTGTGAGGAGCAGCATCCAGGTAAGCATGTGGCTCGCGGGGGCTGCGGCTCCATTCCTACTTCCTGCTCCTCGCACTGGAAATCGCCATCCAAGTGTCTGTTAGGCTGCCTGTCCTTCCACTCAGTCAGACTTTCTGTGAGGTCCCCTGGTGAATTTTCTCTTTGAGTTATTATATATATATATATGAATCTTTTTTTTTTTTTTTTTGTGGGACCAGGGTTCAAACTCATGACCTTGCACTTGCCAGGCAGGTACTTGTGCCATGGAGCTATCTCCCCAGCAATCCCCTTTTACTATTTATTTATTTATTTATTTAGTCTTTTTGAGACAGGGTCTCGCTATGCAGTTCAGGCTGGCTTTGGGCTCACTTTTGTAGCCCAGGCTGGTCTTGAACTTGCACTGATCCTCCTGCCTCAGCCTCCCAAGTGCTGGGATTACAGGTGTGTGCCACCAGGCCTGGCCCAACCCCCTTCTTAAAAAACTATTTATTTATTTATTTATTTATTTATTTATTTATGGCCAGCTCAGCCTGCCCTGGGGGTGGGGCTGGCACAGCATGTGGTGCCTGGGATCGAACTGCGGGCCTTGTGGTTGCCTAAGCTTTCCTAAGCAGGTACTTTAGACAGTTGAACCATTTCTCTGGCCCAAGTTATTATAGTTTTGAACTACAAAATTACTATTTCTTCCTTTATATATTTTCTATATCCTTATTGGTATATATATATATATATATATATATATATATGTATTTAATAACTTTTACATCCATTATCACGCTGGGGGCAGCGTGTGCATGTGACAACAGCATGTTCCACTCATGTGCATGCTGCCGCTGACAGCACATGCGTTTTCCTTTCCTGTCCTCTTTGTAGGATGTACTTGACATCTCAGTGGCCTTGCTGTTTGTCAGGAGGTACTTATTATGGTATACAGTGTGTAGTTACCAGGAACATAAACTATTAATAAAATAGTTCTTAACATGCATTCTTTTTTTTTTGTCTTTTTGAGACAGGGTCTCGCTATGCAGTTGAGGCTGGTCTTGAGCTCACTTTTGTAGCCCAGGCTGGTCTCGAACTCGCACCAATCCTCCTGCTTCAGCCTCCCGAGTGCTGGGATTACAGGCGTGTGCCACCACGCCCAGCCATGCATTCTTCATTTAGAACAGACACTAACATTTTCCCATCAACTGCAGTACCTAGTTACAAAACCAAAACACCAGGGAGGCTGGAGAGATAGCTCAGTGGACTAAGCCCCTGCTTAGGCAATCATAGGGACTGCGATTTGACCCTTGGGCACCACATGCTGCACTAGCCCCACCCTTAGGGGAGGCTGAGTTGGCCTCAAAAATAAAACCCAAAACACCAGAAACAAATTCCTATATGAACTACAATAAAAGTACTAAGAGAACTTTACCAGGAAAATAACCTTTCTTGAACTGTCACACCCAAGGCAGTCCTGACCCATGGCAACTCCATGTCCCAAGCACTGCTTGCACTAATAGCACTGTTTTGTTTTGTTTCCTTGCCTTTTCCTGTAAGCCACCACTGGCATCTGTTCGTTTTCCTGTGGTTATAGCAGGTATTTGTGATGCTGTGCCTTCCAGGTCAGCTCACACACTGTGCCCCACAGTTTTTTGCATGTGTAGTTTTGTGGGCAGAAACTTTTTGTTGCTCTTCTGCTGTAAATGATCTCTTCTAAATTCTAGGCCCAATCTTCTAAGAAATTTCTGCATGATATTTTGTACTTGTTATTTTATTTAGTTTTAGTTTTTTGAGACAAGTTAGTTTAGGCTGGCTTTGAACTAAGTAGCACCCCGGCTGCCCTAGAAATCATAGTGATCCTCTTGCCTCAGCCTCCCCAGTGTTGGGATTGCAGGTATGTGCCACTGTGCTTGGCCTGAGCTTGTTGTTTTCTTTATAAACTACAAAGCTACACACATTTAAGATCAAGTGAAACAGCTCCACAGCTAACGCTAGCTTGTGTTTCATGTGACATCACAGTGGTCGCATAACCCACCCACAACATTTGCTCTGTATTTGGTTTTGTGGTTCAAGTTTCCTCTCAGCCTTCCGTTTTGTTGAGGTTTCCCTTTCAATATTTTCCTACTGGGCCCGGCGGGATGGGTCAGTGGTCTAAAGCGCCTGCTTGGGAGCTTGGGTGACTTCAGGGACCGCGGTTCGATCCCCCGCGCCGCATGCTGCGCCAGCCCTGCCCTCGGGTGGGCTGAGCCGGCCATAAAAAAAAAAAAAATGAGTGAATGGACAAACGGGGGTTCTGAAATAAGAAAAAAAAAAAAATTAAAAAAAAATATTTTCCTACTGTGGTGAAATACTGACATCAGCACTACCAGTCAGCTTTTCTTTGCTATCTCCAAGGCCAATGTTATACCTTTCTTTGAAATCTGAAGACTACTATGCAATTCTCTGTCTTGAAACTGCAACTTTTCATCTGGAATTTTCTGCTTTGTTCCTGTGTACCTTTCCTGTGCTGGTCAACTTGTGCTCTACTAGCAAATATAATGTTGGCTGGAAACTGTAAGCCAATTGTCCAATGTCACATTCCAATTAATTTGGGATTGCTGAACAAGGTGGTGTGTGCTGTAATCCCACTACTTGGGAGGCTGAGGCAGGAGGATTGCTGTGAGTTTGAGGTCCACTTGGACTACATAGTGAGACTCTGAAAAAGCCAAGCCAAACCAACGAAACCAAGCAGCCTACCAACCAATCAATTAACCAACAAACCAATTAGTTTGGAAGATGGGAACAACAAATCTGTTCACAACATATTTAGTTTACTACTATATGAATAAGGACCCAATGGCTGAGCTCCAGGATAAATATGTAAAATGGAAGCATAGTAAGTCTAAGCATAGTAAAAAAAAAAAAAGGAAAGCATATATTTTTATGCCATATTTGGACCCACGGCTTTTCTATAAGTCTTTTACATTCCTGCAAACACCAGGAGAAATCTGTGCTAAGTACAGCAGACCTATGAACATTCTCAGTTCATCGAGTGAGGAGTCATAATACAGTTTCCCATGTGGCTGCTGGTGCATGCTGACTGTATCCCTTGCATCCCAGCCTCTGCGTACGCCCGAGTTGTGTTGCGGCATCTGTCACATCCTCCTCTCTCTACAGCTTGCCTATGCCAAGGCCTTCACTATCTTCTCAGACCTCGCTGCAACACTGGGCCCTTGTGTTGCCCAACATTTCCCCTAGGCAGATATGCACACAGCTGTTTCCTTGGTCATCTGGATCAAGGAGGTCTACATGCTCTGTATCCCTATCTGCTGATTCTTGTTCTATTTCACTGTCGTAGGAACGAACTGTGCTTTGTTTTTATTTTTGAGATAGAGGTCTTGCTATACTGAGATTGGTCTCGAATTCCTTTTTTTTTTGGTCTTGAATTCTTATGCTCAAGTGATCTTCCTGTCTCAGTTTCCTGTGTGCTGGGTCAGGATTTGTCACTCTTTTTTTTTTTTTTTTTGCGTTTTTGAGACAGGGTCTCACTATGCAGTTCAGGCTGGCCTTGAGCTCCCTTTTGTAGCCCAGGCTGGTCTCGAACTCGCACTGATCCTCTTGCCTCAGCCTCCCAAGTGCTGGGATTACAGGCGTGAGCCACCATGCCCAGCAGGATTTGTCACTCTTTAAAAAAATTTTTTTGGGGCCCGGCAGGATGGCTCAGTGGTCTAAAGTACCTGCTTGGGAAAGCTTGGGCGGCTTCAGGGACCGCGGTTCGATCCCTGGCACCACATGCTGTGCCAGCCCTTCCCTCGGGGTGGGCTGAGCTGGCCACAAAAATGAGTGAATAAACAAACAAAAGGTTCTGAAACAAGAAAAAAGTAAATAAATAAAATAAAACATTAAAAAAAATTTTTTTTTAATGCATTTAGGGGGCAAGGCCAACATGGCATGACAGGGATTGAACCCAGCTGCTGCTACTGCACTGTGCTGAAGCAGGAGCCTTAGTCTGCTGAGCTATCAGGGCAGCCCTTGGATTTGCCACTCTTTAGAGGAAGACAGGGGCCCGGCAGGATGGCTCAGTGGTCTAAAGCACCTGCTTAGGAAAGCTTGGGTGGCTACAGGGACCGCGGTTCGATCCCCGGCACCACATGATGCGCCAGTGCTGCCCTCGGGGCAGGCTGAGCTGGCCATAAAAATAAATAAACAAACAAACAAAAGTTCTGAAACAAGAAAAAAATATATATATTAAAAAAAAAAATTGGGGCTGGGGAGATAGCTCCAAGGCACAAGCGCCTGCTGGGCAAGTGCAAGGTTGTGAGTTTGAACCCCGGTCCTGCAAAAAAAAAAAAAAAAAAGAGGAAAACAAAATGTTACAAACAGTAGCATGGCGCACAGGACGAGGAAGTCCCAGCTGTTTGGGTGGCTGAGGCAGGAACATTGCCTTTGTCACCATCACTACCATCACCACGTCATCCACCCACACCACTCCTGTTATCAAAGCATGTATTTTACCTAATGAATCATCTTCATCATCCATGTCTAATCTGATGATTCCTTTTTTGGCAGGTACTAGCAGCCTAACCCAGAACCTTGTGCTTGCCAGGCAGGCACGGCACCTCTGAGCTATATACTCAGCTCTGACCACTCACTCATGATCTCCTCCAGAACTTGCAAATCTGGTTTTTCATGTGCCATTGTACTGAACTGGGCCATATTACCTGTAAAACTTAGGTTCTGAGTTCCAGGTCATCCTGATCTGCGCTCTTGGTATTCTTTTTGGTGAGGCATACTTTTCCTTCACTTCTTCACACATTTCTTGGCTGTTTGTTTATTTATTTTTTAATTTTTGGTGGGACCAGGTTTTGAACTCACAACCTTGCTCTTGCTGGGCAGGCACTTGTGCCATGGAGCTATCTCCCCAGCCCCTCTTCTTGGCTGTTTGAACATTACTAATAGGGATAGCCAGGTGTGTGCTACCATACCTGGCTGCTAAAAAATAATTAAAAAAATTTTATTTATTTATTTATTTTTTTCTTGTTTCAGAACCTTTGTTTATTCACTCATTTTTATGGCCGGCTCAGCCCGCCCTGAGGGCAGGGCTTGGTGCAGCATGTGGTGCTGGGGATCGAACCGCGGTCCCTGAAGCCGCCCAAGCTTCCCCAAGCAGGCGCTTTAGACCACTGAGCCATCCCACTGGGCCCCTAAAAAATAATTTTTAATGTATTTGGTATAGGGTCTAGTTACACAGCTCAGACTTCTAGTGATCCTCCTACTTTCAGCCTCCCAAGCGCTGGGATTACAGGTGTGTACCATGACACCTGGTCTCAGGGGCTGGCTCATCATGCCTGGGAGTGAGGCTGGCAAGGCATGTGATGCTGGGGATTGAACTCCCATCCCTGTGCTTGCCTAAGCAATGGCTTAGTCTGCTGAGTGATCTTGAAAAATTTATTTATTTATTGGATACAGGGTCTCACTATGCAGTTAAGACTCATTGTGATCCTCCTGTCTCAGCCTCCCCAGCAATGGGGTTCCAGGTGTGTACCACCACACCTGGTTTGGGTGCTGGCACAGCATGTGGTATGGGGAGTGAACTTGGGCCCTTGAGTTTGCACTTAGACTGCTGAACCATCTCTCCAGTCCAGAGCTTTTTATTGTTGTTGATTTCCCGTCCCATGTGTAGGCCACAGTTTGTTTTTGGCGGGTCTTAGAATTCGGGTAACAGGAGTGAGACCCCTTAAAAAGCCACTAAGCTTATTGTAATGTTTGCTATTTTTTTTTATTTTTGGATGGGAGCTTGCTATGTTGCCCATGCTGGCCTTGAACTCCTGCCTCAACCTTCCGAATACTGGGACTTCCTTGACTGTGGGACATGCTGTCAGTTGTTTATACTCACTATCTTCTCCTAAAGAATGACAAATCCTGACCCAGCACACAGGAGGCTGAGACAGGTCATTTGGGCTCAGGAATTTGAGAACAGCCTCAGTACAGTGAGGCCCCTATCTCAAATATTAAAACAAAAAGAAAAAGTGATTTAATGATCTCCCAGTAATATTATTTTTCTTCTTTTTAAAAAGTCTATTTTGGTACTAGGGATTGAACTCAGGACTTTATGCTTGCCAGGTAGGTGCTTATGCCACTGAGCCATCTCCCTGGACCAGAGTATTATTTTTTTTAACTTTATTTATTTATTCATATTATGGCCAGCTCAGCGTGCCCTGGGGTGAAGCTGGCACAGCATGTGGTGCCAGAGATTGAACCAGGGTCTCTGCAGTTGCCTAAGCTTGTCTAAGCAGGCACTTTAGACTGTTGAGCTATCTTACTAGCCCAGAATATTCATTTTCTTTTTCTTTTTTGTCTTTTTGAGACAGGGTCTCGCTATGCAGTTCAGGCTGGCCTTGAGCTCACTTTTATAGCCCAGGCTGGGCTCAAACTCCCATGGATCCTCCTGCCTCAGCCTCCCAAGTGCTGGGATTATAGGCATGTGCCACCACACCCGGCTCAGAATATTATTTTTCAATGTCGTGTATTCTTTCTAATTACATCAGCAGAGTAGATAGCACTTCAGGGCCAGTGAAAAATAATACTCTTTCAGGGCTGGCAAGATAGCTCAGCAGACTAAGTATGCAGGGAGTAGGTAGGGTTCAATCCCCTGTCCCACATACCCTGACCCCCTGTCCCCACCCCTTGAGCTGGTGAATGAATCTGGGTGTGGTGGCGCAGGCCTGTAATCTCAGCACTGAGGAGCCTGAAAACAGGATTAGTATGAGTCCAAGCTGCATAGTGAGACCCTGTATGAAATATATGAATGAAAAAATATCTGTGTATTACTCTTTCTTCTTTAGTTATACTGTGCACAAGAAAAGACAGACAAAATTCCTACATAGCAAGTTTTTATTTGTATCAAATTAAAGAGTAAGCAGAAGATTATGATCTGAATACTGTAATACAATTTAACATTTGGGAAATTACTCAGTTATTCAAAATGTATTACATAATTGAGTGTCCACTGCAGAGATTATTTGGAATCATTTGGCAAGGTGTATATTTTTATACCTTATTTGACTATCACGATTCTATGTGGTTCCTTTATCTAGGTGTGTGTATACACGCACTTCTAAAGTTATATATAAAAAGCTAGAGATAGATGTTAGGATTAATTTCTTTAAAAAATCTATTATATTAAATTGCATCTGCATTCAAGGCAGAAATATAAAAAAAGTTCAATTTACTAAATACACATGAATTTACAGAGTAATTGAAAATTAAGTAAAATTGCTATATTCCTGCTTAACTGACATTGAAGAACCGACAAACTATGATTGCTGAGACTACAGATCTTAGGAGCGCGAGGGGTGCCCTGTTCGGGGAAGCGACACCAGGGCAGGATGGTGGGGCAGCCAGGTGGCCTCCAGGGCCAACAGCTCGGTCCCTCAGTGGAAGTCGGGCTTCTCGGGAAAGGTGCAGCCGCTGCGCCGGATGATCACGTTCGCTGCGTAGTGGCCTGCGCGGATGCACTCGGTTAGGGCCTTGTCGGAGACCAACTGCGACAGGAACCCTGGAAGAGGCAGAG
Organism: Myocastor coypus; assembly: GCA_004027025.1. Classification (NCBI taxonomy): domain Eukaryota; kingdom Metazoa; phylum Chordata; class Mammalia; order Rodentia; family Myocastoridae; genus Myocastor; species Myocastor coypus. The sequence goes on from PVJA010038061.1 coordinate 9,182, forward strand.
AGGAGCGGGTGTGAGGGTGCGAGCAAGTGTGAGGGTGCAGAGATGGTGGCAAGGTGTCACCGGCCGGCAGGGGCCAGGCCTCTCCTGGGCCATCACCGACCCCCTACCCTCTCTCCTCAGAGCCTCGCTGGCAACACAGCCTGCCATGGAGTTTTGTAGGTCTTTCTGTGCTCACCGATCCTGCTTTCCTTTTACTCTGCAGGAAGGTGTGCAGGGCGTGGTGGTGCATCCTGCGATCGCAGCTTGCAAAGGCTGAGGCAGGAGGACGGCAAGGTAGAGGCCAGGCTGGATGACTGAGTGTGCTCAAGGGCTGCCTATGAGCAACAATAACAACAGGAAAAAAAAGGGGGGGGGGATGTCTGAGTAAGAAAATGCTGGCCAAATAACATCGCTTAGCATCCTTCTTGCAGAGAAATTGTTGCCACGCTCCCTGTTTGTGCAGGGCTTTCCGCATTGCTGTCCCCCTAGCACGCTGCTGCTGGGCAGAACCCACAGACCTGGGGGAGGCCAGCATGGGGATCAGAGCCCTTCTGTCCATGCCCAGAAGTGACAGGCAGGCACCATGGAGCGGCTTGACTTTCTTTTTTTTTTTTTTTGTCTTTTTGAGACAGGGTCTTGTTATGCAGTTCAGGCTGACCTTGAGCTCACTTTGGTAGTTCAGGCTGGTCTTGAACTCACACCGATCCTCTTGCCTCAGCCTCCCGAGTGCTGGGATTATTACAGGTGTGCGCCACCATGCCCTGTGTGGCTTGACTTTCAATAAAGTAGGATAAAACAGAAAATGGTGTTGAGGCTTTCAGCTTTTGGTCAACAAAGAATAAAAGGAGCCAGGTTTACTCTCCCTTCAGAAACATTAAAATAAAGACAGAATATATGAAATGAAGCATTTCGAATGTTGTATATTGGCCGCAAAGGATTCGTGAGAGGATTAAGTGAGATGGGACATAAAGGCTCTGGCTCCCTACAGGGGATCGCGTGGGCAGAGCACGGGGAGTCAGCCAGGCAAGGGTAGAACCTTCCAGGGTGTCATTCGGTGGTGCAGCTGCCTGTGCTTCCCGCTCAGGGCCAGGCACCCCCAGGCAGCCACGTGAGGAGCAGGGCAGGGAACCCGCAGATGAAAGGGTGAATCTCTCCTCAGCCAGGTGAGAGGGCGAGGCAGGAGGGACAGTGCCCCACCACCATGTGGGGTCAAGAGGGGCAGCACTCTGTGGCCTACACACACTGATCCGGGCCAGGGGATGGGAATGGCATAGGGCAGGACCCGCAAAGTCAGAGTGGGGAGAATTCCTTCAGACACTGAAAGCTCACAGTGATAACCCAATAGCCCGCCTCTACTAGACATGATGATTGTGCAGCCTAAAGCTTCCTATAAAGAAAATTCAGGTCCTGATGGAGTCAGAGGTGACATCTACCCTTTATATATTTTGGTCTTTTTTTTTTTTGTCTTTTTGAGACAGGGTCTCACTATGCAGTTCAGGCTGGCCTTGAGCTCACTTTCGTAGCCCAGGCTGGTCTCGAACTCGCACCGATCCTCCTGCCTCAGCCTCCCGAGTGCTGGGATTACAGGCGTGCGCCACCACGTCCGGCATATTTTGGTCTTTTAAAAAAATTTATTTTATTTTTTTTTCTTGTTTCAGAACTTTTGCTTATTTACTTACTTTTATGGCCGGGTGCCGGGGATCAAACCGTGGTCCCTGTAGCCACCCAAGCTTTCCTAAGCAGGCACTTTAGACCACTGAGCCGTCCTGCCAGGCCCCTATTTTGGTCTTTTTGAGACAGTTTCACTATGTAGTTCAGGCTGGCAATGAACTCACTTTGTAACTCAGGTTGTCTTCCAACTCAAACTCATAGCAATCCTCCTGCTGGCAGCCTCCTAAGTGCTGGGATTATAGGAGATCATCTTTATTTTATATTTATATATGTTATGGCCAGCTCAGCCTGCCCTGTGGGTGGGGCTGTTGTAGCATGTAGTACCCGGGATCGAACTTCAGTCCTTGTGGTTGCCTAAGCAGGAGCTTTAGACCACTGAGCTATCTTGCTGGCCCAACAAGAGATCATCTTAAGAGATGAAATCAGAGCATCCGACCAAAACCTAGCTGGGTGTGGTGGCTCATACCTGTCAACCTGTCAACCTGTCACATGAGGCTTTGGGAGGCTGAGACAGGAGTTGATTCTGAGTTCAAGATCAGCCTGCACCTCACAGTGCATTCAAGGCCAGCCTGAGCTGCTAAGGAGACCCTGTCTCAAAAAACAAAAACAAAACAAAAACAAAAAAAAAACACTGCTTAGGTTGATGCAGGGGCCATGGCAGGCCGGCTCCACCCAGGCTGAGACAGGACTGAGACTGGGTGCCATCACGTGGGCCTGTAATCCCAGCGCTTGGAAGGCTGACAACAGGAGGATCACTGTAAGTCCAATCTGTGTAGTGAGACCCTGTAGACTACACTAGATACATTTTATTATTTTTTAAAAAAATTTTATTTTTAATTTTTTCTTGTTTCAGAACCTTTGTTTGTTTATTCACGCATTTTTATAGCTGGCTCAGCCCGCCCCGAGGGCAGGGCTGGCACAGCATGTGGTGCTGGGGATCGAACCGCGGTCCCTGAAGCTGCCCAAACTTTCCAAAGCAGGCGCTTTAGACCACTGAACCATCCCACTGGGCTCCAACACTAGATACATTTAAAAAAAAAAAAAAAAGAATATGGCACATTCTGATCAACCACGTGATTCATTTCAAGTTATTTTCGTAAAAGGTATGAAGGTTGAAGTGTTGTTTCCCCCCCTACACACATGGCATCCAGTTGTACTGGTACAGTCTGTCTAAAGATTAGCCTTTCTCCAATGAACTGTGTTGGCATTTTTGTTGAAAATCAATTGTTCTCACAGAAGTAGATTTTATTTCTGGACTCTTTAGTCCCACTGATCCATCTGCCTCTCTCTGCCAACACTGCAGGGTCTTGATTATTACAGTTCATAATTTTTTAAAAAAGAAGCAGTGTAATTCCTTTTTTTTTTTTTTTCTTCTTTTTCAAAGTTGGGTTATGGCTCATCTAGATCCTTTGCATTTTCATGTGAGTTTTAATTACTTAAACTTTATTTTTGAGACAGGGTCTTGTTCTGTAGTTCAACCTAGTCTTGAACTCACTATGTGCCTTAGGTTGGCCTCAAACTCATGGTGATCCTCCTGCCTTAGCCTCCTGAGTGCTGGGATTATGGGCATGTGCCACCACACCTGGTTCATAAAAACTGTATTTTATTTTATTTTTTTTGTATCTTACTATAAGTCTACAGGGTCTACAGTGTTTCACTATGTAGATCAGATTCCTAGTGATCCTCCTGTGTTCAGCTTCCCAAAGTGCTAGGATTATAGGCACGAGCCACCACGCCCAGTCTCAATGGCCCTCTCAGTGAGCCCCTGAGCTGGGGCTGGCACAGCATGTTGGGGATTGAACCTGGGCGGATAATCTGCCTAAGCAGGTGCTTTAATCTGATGAGCTATATGGCTGGTCCCATAAACATTTTATTTATTTATTTATTTGTTTGTTTGTTTGTTTGTCTTTTTGAGACAGGGTCTTGTTGTGCAGTTCCGGCTGGCCTTGAGCTCACTTTTGTAGCCCAGACTGGTCTTGAATTTGCACCAATCCTCCTGCCTCAGCCTCTTGAGTGCTGGGATTACAGGCGTGCGCCACCACACTTGGCTCCCATAAACATTTTATTTTATTTTTTTAATTTTTTTTTTCTTGTTTCAGAACCTTTATTTGTTTATTCACTCATTTTTATGGCCGGCTCAGCCCGCCCCAAGGGCAGGGTTGGAGCAGCATATGGTGCCAGGGATCGAACCGCGGTCCCTGAAGCCGCCCAAGCTTTCCCAAGCGGGCGCTTTAGACCACTGAGCCATCCCGCCCGGCCCAAATGATTTCACTGCATTTTTTTTTTTTTTTTTTAGCGGGACCAGGATTCAAACTCACAACCAGGTAGTGCCTTCCCAGCCAGGCCTGGGGACCCTGTGCCGCTGATACGATGAGCCACCTTCCAAATCAAGACCAAGATTTGCTGACCCAGGCGCCATGTTGAAGAAGCCTGCTTGGGCTGTGAGATCAGTCTTGGGCGATCTGGAAAGAGCGTCTTCCAGCAGGGCCTCGGAAGCACGCCACCAGGCTGCAACGCCACAGCACCGCGTCCTCAGGACAGTGCTGCCTCTCCAAGTATGGATTTGCAGAAACCAATGAACAGGGACTAAAGTCTGATAAGGGGATGGTTCCCCCAATGAAGTGGCTACTAGGAATCTTTTTTTTCTTTTTGTCTTTTTCATACAGGGTCTCTTATGTGGTTCAGGCTAGCCTTGAGCTCACTTTGTAGCCCATGCTGGTCTAGAACTCACAGTGATCCTCCTGCCTCAGCCTCCCAACTGCTCCTGGCTCAAAGGAATCTTAAGTTGTTTACAGTTATTTATTTATTATGATTACTTGTTTAGTACCTCATTTTAAAAATTCATTTTAATGAGAAAAGATAAAATAGCAATGAAACAGTTTCAAAACAAGTTAGTAGGATGGTTACAATTAATACCATGCATATTGGTTTTTTTTTTTTTTTGGTCTTTTGAGACAGGGTCTCACTATGCAGCTCAGGTTGGCCTTGAGCTCACTTTTGTAGCCCAGGCTAGTCTCAAACTCACACTGATCCTCCTGCCTCAGCCTCCCAAGTGCTGGGATTACAGGCGTGCACCATCATGCCCAGCCATATTGTTGTCATTACAGTAGTTACTCAGAGGAAAAGGTAAAGACTTGATATCTTGTCTAAATAATATTACTAGAAACTTTTATGCTCAATATTATTATTATTATTTTTTTCAATATTATTTTTTTAATTTTCCTTTTTTTTTTGGTGGTAGCAGGGATTGAACTCAGGACCTTGCACTTGCCAGGCAAGCACTTATTCCACTGAGCTATCTCCCTGGCCCTACAATTATTTAAATCAACAAAGGAAGCTTATATTTAAGTAAGTGCAGGAAATCCTTTTACAATATAAACAGAGGTCACACTGACATTTTTTTATGTGTACTTGCTTGTATTTTGAGATAAGGCCTCATTCTGTAATACACATAGTAATTAAGCTCACTATGTAGCACAGGCTAGCCTCCAACTGCCCCAAATCCTTCTGCCTCAGCCTTCTGTGTGCTGGAATTATGGGTGTGTACCATCTTGCATGGCTCCTAAAATTTTTTTTTTAACTTCATAAAGTATATGTAACATAAACTTTATTAGGAAAATAATTTTTTTTTTTTTTTTTTTTTTTGTGGGACCAGGGTTCAAACTCACGACCTTGCACTTGCCCAGCAGGCACTTGTGCCTCGGAGCTATATCCCCAGCCCCAGGAAAATAATTTTAAAATTATTTTTGTTGGTTTGGTTTTTTGAGACAGGGTCTCATTTTCTAGTTCAGATTGGCCTTGAAATCACTATGTAGCCCAGGCTGGCCTTGAACTCAGTGATCTTCCTGCCTCAGCCTCCTAAGTGCTGGGCTCATACCTGGCTTAAAAATAATTTTATACATACAATTCAGTGCCCCAAGCACATTCATGCTGTGCAACTGTCACCTCTGTCCACCTTGCAAATCTTCTCTCTCTCTCTCTCTCTCTCTCTCTCTGTGGTACCGGGGATTGAACTCAGGACCCTGAGCTTGCCAGGCAAATGTTTATTTTACTGAGCTATCTCCCCAGCCCCAAGCCTTTCATCCCTTCACAGAAACCCTGTACCCATTACACTGTAACTCCCATTCTAGCTAGGTGTGGTACCACTCACTTGTGATCAATCTGGAGGCTGAGGCAGGAGGATCTCGGAGAGGTGAAGGCTTGCCTGAATTACAGAGCGACACCCTGTCTCACAAATCAAACTGAACCCAGCCAAGCCATGCCAAGCCTCTGCTCCTCATCTTCCCAGTCCCTGACAGCTGCCACACTCTGTTATCTGCCTGACAACTTGCCTATTGAGAAACCTTGTACCAAGTTTGCCCTGTGTGTCTGGTTCATTTCATTTAACATTATGTTCGCCAGTATGAGATTCAGTTTAGATCTCCGGTTACTAGCCTGCCTAACGTGTATTTTTTATTTTTTATTTTATTTTATTTATTTATTTATTTATTTATTTATTTAATTTATTTATTTATTTATTTTTTCTTTTTGAGACAGGGTCTCACTATGCAGTTCAGGCTGGCCTTGAGCTCACTTTCATACATAGCCCAGGCTGGTCTCGAACTCGCACCGATCCTCCTGCCTCAGCCTCCCAAGTGCTGGGATTACAGGCGTGCGCCACCACGTCCAGCTTTTATTTTTATTTTATTTTTTTTTCTTGTTTCAGAACCTTTGTTTGTTTATTCACTCATTTTTATGGTTGGCTCAGCCTGTCCCGAGGGCAGGGCTGGCTCAGCATGTGGTGCCGGGGATCGAACTGCGGTCTCTGAAGCCGCCCAAGCTTTCCCAAGCAGGCGCTTTAGACCACTGAGCCATCCCGCTGGGCCCCTAACGTGTATTTTTAAAGACATTCTTTTATTTTTATTTTTTTTCTTGTTTCCGAACTTTTTTTTGTTTATTTATTTTTATGGCCGGCTCAGCCTGCCCTGAGGGCAGGGCTGGCGCAGCATATGGTGCCGGGGATCGAACCGTGGTCCCTGCAGCCTCTTGCAGGCGCTTTAGACCACTGAGCCACCCTGCTGGGCCCCTTAAAGACATTCGTATTTGGGGAGAATTTCAAAGTCAGACAAATGGAATGAGAATAAACATAGCATAAGATATAGCTGTGGATCCTTTACCCAGATGTAAACATTTTTGCCTTATTTGCATGCCTTCTCTTACATTTTTTTCCTCTCAACTACATAGGCACAGTCTGCGTCCATCATGGCTGTGTACCTCTAGGCTCCTTCCTGGGCCTGCCAGGGCAGGAGGAAATTCCCCTACACAGCCGTGGTCCAGGGTCAGCAATCCACTGTCCATTCCTTTTTGTCAGTTACCACTAAGGTCCTTCACAGTTATCACCCCTCTATTAAGAATCTATCTGTTTAGCACTTGGCTCACAGGTCTTTCTTATTTTAGGGAAGGGTTTACAAGGTGTCCACAGTGTCACACTAGATCAGACTCATAATGATTGCCTGTCTACAGCCTCCCAAGAGCTGGGATTACAGGCACCTGCCATCATGTCCAGTCTCAATTGCTATCTCAGCCTTGAACTTGTAGTGACCCTCCTGCCTCAGCCTCCAGAGTGTACAGACAGCCGGTGTGTGGCACAACGCTCTGCTTGTGACATGGTCATTTTTGAAGAACAGTCATCTCTTATCTAATTTTAATAAAGTCATTTTCTTTCTTTTTTTGTGGGACTGGCGTTCAAACTTATGACCTTGCACTTGCCATGCAGGCACTTGTGCCATGGAGCTATCTCCCTGGCCCCAATAAAGTCATTTTCATTTTGGGTTTACACTATTTCTTCATGATTAAATCTATATTGTGCACTCTTGGCCAGAATATAATATTTAAATTTAATAATAACTTAATAATTATAATCACAATTGAGGTACTTTATAATGAAGTACATTCCCTAATGTTTATACCGTTTAAAAAGTTTTTTTAAATTTTTTTTTTTTTTTTTTCTTGTTTGAGAACCTTTGTTTGTTTATTCACTCATTTTTATGGCCAGCTCAGCCCACCCCGAGGGCAGGGCTGGCGCAGCATGTGGTGCCAGGGATTGAACTGCGGTCCTTGAAGCCACCCAAGCTTTCCCAAGCAGGTGCTTTAGACCACTGAGCCATCCTGCTGGGCCCACAGTTTTAAAATTTGAGACAGGGCTCCTGAAGCTGCTGTTGCCTGGGCTGGGCTCTAACTTGGGATCTCTCCCCGCCCACAGCCTCCCAGAGTGCCCTGATCACAGGTGTGTACCACCAGAGTTATTTTGTGCTGCTCTCAGGCTATGACATTTAGAGACACATCCTGTCCATCTGCTGTTCCCTGGTGACATTAATTCTGATGCTCAAGATGCTGTCCTACTTCTCCGTATGTACATTTTTTTCTTTTGCATTTAAAAGCAGGGTGTGGGTATCTCTTTGAAATATGCAAATTTTCTGCTTCTCCTCAAAAGTCCTTGGGGCTGGGATCACAGCTCAGCTTGTGCTGCGTTCAAGGCCCTGTGTTTAAACCGTACCAACACACATACACACATGCACACACACTGCCCATCCCTTAAGATTAGCCTTCCTTATCGATCTGTGTGTGTACAACGCATGCGAGGGCATGGGGGCAAGGCTGGGCTTGGGTCAGCACACGTGGCTGCACCCCCAGCTCCTTTACTTTTATTTTACTGCATGATAACAGGTTGCCCAGGCTAAGCTTGCATTTGTTATTTACTTAGTGGCGGCTCAGACCACCCTGGGGGCAGGACTGGTGTGGCATGTGGTGCCAGGGATTGAACTGCTGTCCCTGCATGCTTGCTTAACTAAGTAGGAGCTTTTTTTTTTTTTTTTTTTTTTTGTGAAACTGGGGATTGAATTCAGGATGCTGTGCTGGACATGGGCCCGCCTGCGCTGCAAATGGAGTCCAGGGCTTTCATTCCCATCATCCCCAAGGCATTCTAGCTTCACCCCTGATCTGGCTGCTCCTCATTCACTCAACTACAGAAGCTCCCCAACTCAAGTAACCCCCAGAATGCCTGGGGACCACCCCCCCCCCCCCCGGGCCTGGCTCGCTATTGTCAGCCACACACTGTTCAAGTCTTTCAGGAAGAGCCCTCTCGTCTACCCCTCTGAGGGTTCGCTATGCTTAAAAGGTTCCCTACACTGGGAAGCTGAGGCAGGACAATTGTTACCTGCGATGCAAAGTGAGTTCAAGGCCAGCCTGGACTGCACTAGGAGACCCTGTCTCTGAAAGACAACAAAACAAAACAAAATCAACAACAAAACAGATTTGATCTCCTATGTTGTTGATGCTTTCCATTTTATTCCCTCTCCCTTGCCATACTTATTAATTTTAAAGTTATTTTTATTATTTTATTTTTTTTGGTGGGACCGGGGTTCAAACTCATGACCTTGCACTTGCCAGGCAGGCACTTGTGCCACGGAGCTATCTCCCCAGCCCCTATTTTTAAATATATAGAGAACATTAACATGTTTATTTTTATTTTATTTTATTTTTTATTTTGTCTTTTTTTGAGACAGGGTCTCACTGTGCAGTTCAGGCTGGCCTTGAGCTCACTTTTGTAGCCCAGGCTGGTCTCGAACTCACAGTGATCCTCCTGCCTCAGCCTCCTGAGTGCTGGGATTACAGGCGTGCGCCACCACACCCGGCACGACATTAACATGTTTATAAGCGCATAAAGCCTACAGAAAATTAATGCAGAGAAGTGTTGCTGTCTTTTACCCAGTGTCCCCGTCCTTTGGAAGCAGCCAGTTCCACTCTTTTCTGGTTTATTTGCCTTTATTTCATTTCCTTTTAAGGGGAGCATCACACACGCTCCTGAGGCGCATCCCGGTGGCTCTGTCCTGAGACCCTCATTCCTCTCCACACTGGTTCCACGGGCACACGCCAGGGCTTATCCCCGCCTCCTGCATGGGCACACTTATACGGTTGCTAATGTTTTGTAACCACAAGTAATGCTGCAAGGAAAGCCATAAGCATGAGCTTTTCTTTGTCATAAAGATTCTCTCTTTGGGATCCATTTCTAGAGGTAGAACTGCTGTGCTGAAAGGGTGTGTGTGTGTGTGTGTGTGTGTGTGTGTGTGTGTGTGTATGTGTGTGTGTGTGTGTGTGTGTGTGTGTGGGCCCAGATGTACAGATAGTTTCCTTCGGTCCTGGCATATCTTTTTAGAGTGGCTGGGTCATTTGGTATTTCTGCTAGTGATGTAAGATTGCCTGCTTCCTCCCAAGCTCACGGACAGAGTGGATTATCCAACCTTTGAATTTTTGCAAGTAGGTCAGGGTTCTGTTGGGTTTCTCTGTGGTACTGGAGAGTGAGCTCAGGCTGTACACTGAATTGTATTTGTATGCCTTTCTCTCTCTTTTTTTCTTTTGTCTTTTTGACATGAGGTGTCACTATGCAGTTCAGGCTGGCCTTGAACTCACTTTTGTAGCCCAGGCTGGTCTCGAACTCACACTGATCCTCCTGGCTCAGTCTCCCAAGTGCTGGGATTATAGGCATGCAGTACCACGCCTGGCTGCGTATGTTTTTATATGTTTAAAGAACAACTCTCTTGTTTTCAAAAAATTTTTTTTCATAGGACTTTTAGTTTTCCCTCTCACACTTTAAAAAGTTCTTTACATTTTGAGGATATTATTGAAATGATGTATTTTTTGAGAAGTAGTACTGCAGGGTATTGTGGCACATGTCTGTAATCCCAGCTCTTGGGAGGCTGAGGCAGGAGGATCAGTGCAAGTTTGAGACCAGCCTGGGCTACAAAAGTGAGCTCAAAGCTAGCCTGAACTACATAACGAAACCCTGTCTCAAAAAAAAAAAAAAAAAAAAAAAAAAAAAAAAAAAAAAAAAAAAAAAAAAAAAAAAAAGACAAGCCGGGTGTGGTGGCGCACACCTGTAATCCCAGCACTCGGGAGGCTGAGGCAGGAGGATCGGTGCTTGAGTTTGAGACCAGCTTGGGCTACAAAAGTGAGCTCAAGGCCAGTCTGAACTGCATAGTGAGATCCTGTCTCAAAAAGACAATAAATAAATAAATAAATAAATAAAAATAAATAAACTGCTGAAAAAAAAAAAAAAAAAAAGAGGGGCTGGGGAGATAGCTCCGAGGCACAAGTGCCTGCTG
>PVJA010038062.1:0-19974 GCA_004027025.1 Myocastor coypus
TTTTTTTTTTTTTTTTTTTTTAAATTTTCTTGTTTCATGGCTGGGTGTGGTGGCTCACGCCTGTAATCCCAGCACTCGGGAGGCTGAGGCAGGAGGATCAATGCGAGTTCAAGACCAGCCTGGGCTACAAAAGTGAGCTCAAGGCCAGCCTGAACTGCATAGCGAGACCCTGTCTCAAAAAGACCAAAAAAAAAAAAAAAAATTTTTTTTTTCTTGTTTCAGAACTTTATTTTTTTGGCCGGCTCAGCCTGCCCTGAGGGCAGGGCTGGTGCAGCACGTGGTGCCGGGGATCGAACTGCGGTCCCTGCAGCCGCCCAAGCTTTCCTAAGCAGGTGCTTTAGACCACTGAACCATCCTACCGGGCCCCTCTCCCTCTTTCCTATTAGCTATCTTTTATTTGCCCTTTACATTACTTTTACCCTGGGATCTCACACGAGAGGCCATGCCCTGCTTCTCTAGGCGCTCTGGTGCGGAACCTTGCTGCCTCCTGCTTTCCTCCTGAGAATGTAGACTCCTCGCACCTGGCTCTCCTAGGCATTGTCAAGAAGCTGCAGGGTTACGGAGGATTCTGCCCTCTCATTCACTGACAAAGCCCTGTCCTGGGGCCGGAGGGCAGCACATGGCTCTGGCTGCCTCCTCCGTTTCAGGCTCGGCCGCAGCGCCTCTCTCCGTGGCCCTTTCTGCCTCGCTCAGGATGCTGCGCCGGGACCCATTCTCTGGGGTGGGGCTGGGTCAGGACCAGAGAGGCAAGCGCTCTAGGCTTGAGTCCCTACACTGAGCCTGTGTGCCAGCAGATGGCACTCGAGGCCCACATACGAAACCAGCACCCCCCTGCCCCACCTCCCGCTGGCTCCTCGGCTGCCTTCAAGACCCCCCCATAACTGGCCTCCAATTTCTGGCAAGGCCGAGTAGTTCTAGAGTCTGCGTTCCAACCTGGGGACTAAAAGCTTTTAAAATAATGATTTTCATATCACACGCATCCTTGAGTCCCCTTTTCCTTAGTGACAGTCTTCTGCTTTTCCTGCTTGTCTTGGACAAGGCTGGACCACGACTAAAGCAGCCCAGCAGCCTTTGGTGCCATCTTGAATTTCCCTCCCTGATGCCACAGATGGGATGGAGGAATAATTTATTTTTTGTTATTTATCTATTTATTTATTTATTTATTTATGTCTTTTTGAGACAGGGTCTCACTATGCAGTTCAGGCTGGTCTTGAGCTCCCTTTTGTAGCCCAGGCTGGTCTCGAACTTGCATCGGTCCTCCTGCCTTAGCCTCCCAAGTGCTGGGATTACAGGCATGCGCCACCACAGCCAGCTCAAGAATTAGTTTTTTAAAGCAGACAGCAACAGCAAAAGCGGAGTGTGGCTGTGGGTGTGTGGGCAGGACTTATGGGGCTCTGCTAGTATCACTTCCCTTGTCCAGGAATTATTTGGGTCTTAATTTTGTGGGTGAGAATCTCAAAAAAATGACATGGTACCAAAGAGAGCTTCCTAAGGAGGGTACAGGGGGAGCTGAGTCCTTAGAACAGGGAGGTCATTGGTACCAGGAATTGAACTCAGGACCTTAAGTGGCTATTCTATCTGGGTAAAGAAACAACTTGAATTATTTATTTATTTATTTATTTATTTATTTATTTATTTATTTATTTATTTATTGGTCTTTTTGAGGTGGAGTCTCACTATGCAGTTCAGGCTGGCCTTGAGCTCACTTTTGTAGCCCAGGCTGGTCTCGAACTCACACCGATCCTCCTGTCTCAGCCTCCCGAGTGCTGGGATTACAGGCGTGAGCCATCACGCCCGGCTCACAACTTGAATTATTTTGAATTTTTGTATTTTAGGGAAGGGTCTACAGGGCGTTCAGGGTCTCACTACTAGATGGGACTTGTAGTGATCTTCCTGTTTACAGCTTCCCGGGAGCTGGGATGACAGGCACAAGTCATCTGGAACCCCCTGCAGGCACTGAGCTATTTGGCCAGCCCAACCATTTGAACTTGAAAGACAAGGACAGATCAGCTTTGTGCCTCCCACCTCACACCCAGGCTCTCAGGATTTTTCCTGAGCAAGCTCCACTCTACCTGCCACTGGCCCCACAACTGCTGTGGAGGACTCTCTGCTTCTAGGTGGCTTGCCCTGTACCTCTCCTGCACCCACAGATGCAGCTGATCCCGGGTTTTGAGTTGCTGCAGATGAGATTGGTGCTGTCCCTGCCATACTCTGACTCAACACATCCAGGCACCAGCAGTCTCCACCTGTAGGAGAATCAACATCCCACCGAGGTTGCAAACAGGCCTTTTCTTTCAGGCTGGAAGGAGAATGAGTTGGAGATTCTGGAGGAAACTTTTAAAAAAATCTTTGTCTGTCTGTCTGTCTGTTTGGTACAGGGCCTTGCTATGCAGCTTGGACTTGTAGTGATCCTCCTGTCTCAGCCACCCTAAGGCTGGGATTATAGGAATGTGCCACCATGCCCGGTTTTGGTAGCCAGCTCAGCATGCCTAGGGTTCTGGGACCAGCATGGCATGTGGTGCCAGGGATTGAACCCAGGTACTTGCACTTGCTAGGCAGGTGCTTAGACTGCTGAGGTATCTCCTTAGCCCTCTGGAGCAAAATTATGAACTGTGCCAGGCAGGACACTGCGATGTGCACGTGCAATCCCAGCAGTGCAGAGGCTGAGACAAGAGGATGTTGCAAATCTGAGCCAGACTGAAGCACACATACGTGGTCTCAACCCCCACCTGCCCCCATACCTCAGCGGATGAACTGCTTATATTTTGCTAGGCTTACGGCACAAGCAGTGCAAGCCTACATTTGGACACTAGGTACGGCCCACCGGAGAGTGGAAGGCAGAGGCAGGAGACTGGCAAAGCCCTTGGAGAGAACCGAGTCTCCTGAAAGCAGGTTCGAGATGAAGCTGCTGAGGGTCTCTGGTGGAAGCGCTGGCTCCCACACACAGCACAGCCAGGATTCTCTGCTCATCTCTGGCAGAAGCACTGGTTCTGGGTGTCACCATGCAGTTATGTGGACCAGGGAGTACTGACCTGGAGCCTCAGCTGCAAGGACTCTGGAGAGTGGAGGCAGCGGCTCGCAGACCTGAGAAGAACCTTGGCGCCCACTTAGCTCAGCCTCTTCTTACCTGGGGAGGGCGCTGCGGAGCTGGGTCCTTCACCAAAACTGGCTGCTGTGTCCCTTCACCCTACTGGCTCCACATCTGCCCCGCCACCCCTGTCACCTTGGCTAACCTTCATATACACTCGCCTGTGTCTCAAGTTGCCTTTGATCAGAAAGACCCAGGCTCTGGAAGGAACAAAACAGGTCTGCTGCTAGCGGGATCTGAAGCTGTGGGTGTGGAAAATAAAAGGGGCCTGTAGAACCCTAAAATAAAGCAGACAGGAGCCTTTGGGGGTCTTTATTGCAAACCATTAAAGTGATATTTTATGAGTGTCTGAGACAGAGAGCATATGGCCCAGGAGCCTGCCTCAGCTGCAGAGGCCCACCCTGGCGGCAATGGTGCTTGCAGGAAGGGGAGCCCTGTTAGTCAGACTCTTGGGGAGCCCAGGAGGAAAGAAGGGTGTAGGGAGGGCTGAGAAGCAACTGCTATAAATTCTCAATCGGCTGCCACTGAGCACAGCGCCTTCCTGTATCAGGATTTAGAATTGCTTCCTCTGGCCCAGGCTTCCTGCCAGCTCAGGGCACCCAAATCCTCATGCTCACATCTATCATAGCCTTCCTTGCCTGACAGAGACTATTCCCAACCCACAGCTTAGAAACACCAGCAGCAGGAAAAGAATGTCTGGTTAGTGTAAATCCATGCGAAAATGACTCGAGGGAGCCCTGGCTCTTTCCCAGGGTTGGCGGGTGTGAGGCAGGGTCCTTGGGTTCTGTATCCACAGGGAGGCTGCACAGGCAGCGCCAGCAAAGGAGCCTTGGTCTGAGCTTTGAACAGGAGCCGTAGTTCTAAGATCCTGTGGGTGTGGTCACTGGGAACCAGAGCCGGTAGAGCAGGGGTGTGGGAGGAGGCAGCAGCACACAGGCCACACCACAGCTCTGCTCCAGGGGCTCCAGCATGCCTGGGGTGCAGGAGGTGCCCTCTTCTGTACTATTTGGGCAAAGCAAAATCCCAGGCAGTTTCCTGTGCACATTTCCACATGGCCTGCATGAGGCGGGTGAAGCCCATGTCTTTGGGCTTCTCTAGGCCTCTCATTAGCCGCTGCTTCATGATGGAGACAAACTCCTTATTGCTCAGCTCCCCGTTGCCTAGGAAGAGACGAGCACAACAGTGTAAGCACAGGCCTCTGAGCAGAGCCAGCGACAAAATGCCGCAGCTGCAGCCCAGCTTGGCCGTCTAGGCTTAGGAGGGACTAGCTTGTTCTTTTCTTGATGTCTCTACCTGCAGCTCGGTGATGGTTCACTGTGTGACAACAGCTGAATGAGTTTCATGCAGGTCAGCACCAGCACTAAGAATAAAGAAGCAACTCGTGTTTTGTGTCTTGAAGTGCTCCCAGGGTGTGGGAGAGCTGAGTCCAGGCACAATGGAGGGAAGGCCTGGACTGGGCCAGTGGAGGGTGCTCTGGGGCACAGGGCCAGTGGTGGCAGCTGAGGACGAGTCCAGTCCTGCTGGACATGGAGACAGGCATGGAAAGTGAACTCCAGGGCCCTGGCTGTGTCCCTACCCCAGTGCTTCCTGTCCCACTCCCTCTGCCTAGCCAGTTCCTGCCCATCTTTGCAGTTCAGGCCCAGAGACAAGACACTCACCCGTGCCTGTGCTGCCCTGGCTGGTTACATATTTCTCTCTGTCTACCCTCTGCACCTGGCAGGGGCCTCGTGCATACTGTATCTAGAGACAGCTGTACCATTTGCTTCCTGGAGACATTAAAATAGTCAAATAGCTTCTTCTCTACTAAGTAGCAAATTGGGTGTAATATTTTTGTTTCTTTTCTTTCTAAAAAAGGTACATTTCTTTGGGGTCACTTATGATTGCAATTGGGGAAAACATAAATCTAAGCAATCTTGAAAATGTGCCCTCTGTTTAAGATCCTTTGGGTCATAGATGAATTTAGGCCTACAGACAAACTGGTATTCCCAGGAGAGCACAGTGCTTGCCAAGCACAAAGCCCTGGGGTCATTCCCAGCATCACAAAACATAGCAAATAAAAACCCCTCACGAAGAACTGGAACATGTAAACCAGGGCCAGGGGTTCCATTTCTCAGTCTTGAGAGCTACTAGGCAGCATGGGCCTCAAATAATGATGCTGATCACAGGGCAGCAAGGCTCAAGGTCTCTGTCAGTTCCAGAGATCCACTCACCGTCACAGTCGAAGAGAGCAAACACCACGTCACACACATGGTCAGACAGCTCCACTTTAGCCACAGTCCTGGCTACCTGCTGCATGGTCACTGGAAGATGAGCAAGATACTCAGTTAGTCTGGCATGGGAGCTTCCATTCTATTCTCTGTGTGGGGGTGTAAACGGCTTGGCCAGAAATTTCCTTTTTTTTAAAAATGTATTTGGGAGCCAGGCGTGGTAGCGCACGCCTGTAATCCCAGCATTTGGGAGGCTGAGGCAGGAAGATCGGTGCGAGTTCGAGACCAGCCTGGGCTACAAAAGTGAGCTCAAGGCCAGCCTGAACTGCATAGTGAGACCCTGTCTCAAAAAGACCAAAAAAAAAAAAAAAAGTATTTGGCATGGAGCTTCACTATGCAGCTCGGACTCACAGTGATCCTCCTGTTTTCAGCCTTCCCAGCGCTGGGATTACAAGCGTGCATCACCACACCCAATCCTACTGGTCAGTGAAGCATGTGGTGCCGGGGTTCAAACCCCAGTCCCTGTGTTTGCCTAAGCAAGCACTTAGTCTGCTGGACAATCTTGCTGATCCCAGAAGTTTCTATTGCATTTAGGTTACATGGAAGGAAACAAGACATTGGTTTTTATCCACAGCCCTGTCGTTCCTTTCACTTCAAGTTCCACTCTTTTCTATTGCTTGTGAGGTTCATATCGTTAATTAAGAATATTTGATGTTAATAAATGAATACAAACAGAAAGTAGAGGAGCTCAGGGGCTTGGGGAACGCATGCTTAATGGGCAGAATTTTTGCTTGGGAAAATAGCAATGTTTTGGAAATAGTGATAACAGTTCTATAGCACTGTGAACATGACTAATGGCAATGACTTGTACATTTAAAATGACTATCTATCTATATTTATATCTGTATCTATGTATCTGAGACAGGGTCTCACTGTGTAATCCAAGCTGTCTTTGAACTTGCCATGTAGCCTAGGCTGGCCTCAAACTTGTAGGGATCCTCCTGTTTCAACCTCTGAAGTGCTAGGATTATGGGCATATTACATTATTCCTGGATCTTATCAATTTATTTTAAGTGAATATATAATATTTATTTAAATCTATATAATATTGAAAGATGGGACCTTAGTAGTCTATAGTATGCAGTGGCAACTTTTCCAATTATTATTGTAAGAGCTCCTTAAAAAAACCTTCTGATATTGGTATGGTAATTGCCAATATGCTTGGCATTTCTATCCTACTGGAAATAATGTGATAGAAAAAGCCAAGGGAATTAGCAGGCAGCCACGGGAAGGGGCGGTGGGGGCCAGGGAGGCTCACCACAGTGTGTGTGTGCAAGGAGGCTGAGCATGTGGGTCCTGGGGATAGCGGGGCACCTGCGTGGTGAGCTCCTTTTTCAAAGAGATTCCTCCTCCCCCCTACTGGTTTTTATCCTCCTGCCTCAGCCTCCTGAGTGCTGGGATTATAGGCCTGTGCCACTACACATAGCATTCTTGCCATTTTTTCTTTCTGTGACATTTCCTGTTAAATACTAGCAGTCACATGAGAATTGGCTTCTGAATGACAATCTTGGAAAGGACAGACAGTTTCCACTGTCTTCTCTGCCATCCTCAAATGCAGTCTGATGGCTCAGATAAATTATGTTATTGCTAACAGACACAATTTTAAGTGAAGTGAAGCTTTCAGTAATGAAAAGGACTGGTTAGGAATCTGCCAGCCACCAAGCGCTCTGCACAATCATCAGGTCAGACTCATCCAGAAGCAATGTAAACTTAGACTGGCACCAGCATCCCTTCTTTCCTTCCTGTGATTTCCAGCCTCCTTTTCTGCATTTCACCTCTCCTGACATTTGTCACCTTCCCATGTTCCCCACAGTACCCCTAAGGTCAGCAGTGGAGCCATGGAAAACAGCAAGGCAATGCCGCATAAAGAGGATCTGGCTCAGGTTGCCTCCACTGCTCACTTGCTGTGTGACCCTAATGGAGTTGCTTGATTTCTTCAGAGGTGGCCCATGCTGGTAATCTTAGCTTGAGAGGCTAAGGTAGGAGGATTGTAAATTGTAGGACAGCCTGGGCAACCTATTGAGCTCTTGTTTCAAAATATATACAAAGGGGGAGGGGCTGCAGTTCAATCCTCAGTCACACACAGACACACCCTTCCCCTTGAGGGGGATGAGACTAAATTATGGTTCATGCAGCCCTTCCTCCAGGATGTGAGTGGGGTGTAGGAGGAGTTAAAGACTTGAGCAGAAGAGACAAGGTCTGCGCTGTGTTCTGGGGCCTTGCCAGGACTCTAGTGGTCTCAGGTTTAGAGCGTTGGCCCTGCAGGCTGACTTACAACAAACTAATGCTGACAGCCACTCAGGATGCTTCTCAGGAAAATCCCACTGGAAACTTAGTTCCTGAGGAAAATTGCCCGATGAAGACAGACGGAGCACAGTAGAAGCCACTCTCAGGCTGATCACCCACGGGGCTCCCTTCCTGCCACAGAAGTGCCCAGGAGGGGACGAGAACGTGTCCTGTGGTCAGTGCTATCTGCTCGTAACATCAGCATCACACTTCGCCTGTGAGCACTGACCACACACCTTCTGTTTTCTTTCCCACTTCCTTCATCCTCCCAGGGCCGACACTGCCTGTGGCCAATAGTCTAATAGTTTGTGTCTCAGGTGCCCATCTCAGGTGAGGTGGTGCTCTTTCCTCTAAATAAACCTTTAATAATATTCAATGATGCCAGTGAGAGCTCTTGACAGTTTTTGGCGAGTGGCTCATTAAACTAGTATAAAGTGGTTGTAGGGCAGGAACCTCTCTGGAGGCCACTGCAGAGGGCACCTCATTACAGACTGTTCTGTCTCACATGGAGAGGGCGCTGGTGTCCTCTGAAAGACAGGAAAAGCAAGGCTGCTAAGTCATTGTGACTCAGATCACCAGGATGGCACCAGTCAGGGACAGCCCAGCTGGGGAGGCTTAACTCGGTCCAGGGTCCTCAGTCAGGCCTCCAGGGCTCAATCAGAGCCGGAAGGAGACTAACTAGGTGGGGAACTGTCAAACAGGGAGCTCTTGGTGACAAGAGAGATGACAGCCAATCAAAGACAAGTTCCTGACAGCAGGTCCTGAGAGCTGGCTCTTTCATACTGCTTCCAACATCTCCAAATCTTTATTTTTTTATTTTTTATTTTATTTTATTTTTTTTCTTGTTTCAGAACCTTTATTTGTTTATTCACTCATTTTTTTATGGCCGGCTCAGCCTGCCCTGAGGGCAGGGCTGGCGCAGCATGTGGTGCCGGGGATCGAACCGCGGTCCCTGAAGCTGCCCAAGCTTTCCCAAGCAGGCGCCTTAGACCACTGAGCCATCCCGCCAGGCCCCAACATCTCCAAATCTTAAGGCCGTAAGGAAATCACATCAAGTGACACAGTTCCCTGCTCAGGTCCCAGCTTCACCATGCAGACCACCAGCTACTGGCACAGGGACTGCAGCCTTCCTCAGCCAGAACAGTGATACTGGGAAATAGGCTCCCTCAGTCTTCTGTTTTCTGGCATAAAACTCCTACTATCACCAGGGCTCCCCGAAGTGAGATATCTTTCTGTATGCTAATTAAGATGGTTGGGGGACGTAGGTGGTGGTGCACACTTCTAATCCCAGCACCTGGGAGGCTGAGGCAGGAGGATCAGTATAGGTTTGAGATCAGCCAGGGCTACAAAAGTGAGCTCAGTGCCAGCCTGAACTGCATAGCAAGACCTTGTCTCAAAAAGACAAAAAAAAAAAAAAAAAAAAAGATAGCTAGTATTCGGTATCAGTGGTCATTGGAGAGATGCAAACAAATTAGAACAATGCTGAGATTCCATCTCACCCTAGAAAGAATAGCTATTATTTAGAAATCACCAATAACAACTGCTGGTGGGGCTGTGGGGAAAAAGGCACCTACCCTTCTCTACTGCTGGTGGGAGAGTGGACTGGTGCAACCATTGTGGCAATCAGTGTGCAGAGTCCTCAAAAAACTAAAACTGCAGGTTTCATTGGACCCAGCTATTCCCCTTCTTGTTAGCTTCCCAAAAGAATTAAATACCACAGCGATATATGCACACTCACATTTACAGCAGCACAGTTTGGTAATGACCAAATCTTGGAAACAACCCAAATGCCTACCAACTGGTGAATGGGTAAAGATTTTTTTTTGAACTCTATATACGTATGTATGTATGTATGTATGTATGTATGTATGTATGTAATGGCTGGTTCAGCCTGGCCTGGGGGTTGCGCTGGTACAGCATGTGGTGCCAGGGATTGAACCTTGGTCCCTATGGTTGCCTAAGCTTGTTGAAGCAGGCACTTTAGATTGCTGAGCCATCTTGCAGGCCTTTGTGTTTTTAATATAATGGAATACTACTCAGCCATAAAAAGATAAACTTGAGACATTTCTAGCTAAACAGATGCACTTTGAAACCATACTCTTAAGTGAAATAAATTGTGCACATGTGTAAATATTGCATTGTTTCTTGAGTGTGAGAAATGAGAGTATAAATTAAGATCAAAATATAATAGATATTATCAAATAGGAAGAAAATGGTCAAATGGGAAGGGAAACTAGGGAGGAAGGAAAGGAAAGAAAAAGAAAAGGAAAAATCGGAAACAAAGGTTTTATAAATAAGGAAGGGAAGAGGGGTTGAAGGGAGGGAGGGTAAGGGAAGGGGGAAAATCAATTACACTGTATCATACACAGGTACAAATTCCCTATTATGAGTGTGATCATTATATGTACCAAATATTTACCAATAAACAATAGCCTGCTATGCCAGCCCCGTCCCCGGGGCACACTGAGTAATTGAGACTCCAACCTCCAGCCTCGAAGTTGCTCACAGATGGCCGAGATTCAATGTCGAGTCCAAAAAAGCTCAGAAGCACAGGGTTCTGAGTTTCCAGACTGCTGAACACATGATGGGTGGGGCAGGGTGACCAGACCAAAGGGCAGGGGTGCCCCATGCTCCATCCTCCAACCTCTCCCATCGCAGGTGGGCCTATCTTTATATAAACCAAACATAACTGCTTCCTGAGTCCTGTAAACAGCTCTTACAAACCAGTCCACCCCAGGGTGCTAGTTGTGGGAATAGACATCTCCCTGGCCATCAGAAGCACAGTCTTCCTGGGGCTCATTACTGGCACTGGATGGGGGGGACAAGTGAGCCTTCACCTGTGGGTCTGACATGGTGCTCAGGTGGGAGACATCCAAGTGAAACTGTGCTGCAGAATGGAATGCTTGCATGCCAATGGGGAGAAATATACACAGGCCACACAAAGCTTCTGCTCATCACTGTGCTGTGAGAGCAGAGGAGAGGCTGTTTTATCTCAGACTGCTGCTGACTGAGGGCTGAATTCCAGTTTTTGTGCACATGGAGCATGAAAGAACCTTGAGAAAAGAAAGCTGCCAGCTGTGGTGGTGCACACCTGTAATTCCAGCACTCAGCAAGAGGGCACTTGTGAGTTTGAGATGAACCTGGGCTAGAAAGTGAGTTCAAGGCCAGCCTGAATTACATAGTGAGACTATGTCTCAAAACGCCAAAACAAAACACCAAACCAAACAACAACAACAACAACAAAAACCTTGGGTTTTCAGAAACGATATATTCCTTTTTTTTTTTTTTTTTTTTTTTTGGTGGTACCAGGGATCGAACTTGAACTTGGGATCTTGCACTTGCCAGGCAAGCACTTATTCCACTGAACTATCTCCTCAGTCCCTGTATTCCACCACCCCCCCTTTGTATTTTAGGGAAAGGTCTATAGGATGCTCAGGGTCTCACTACTAGATCAGACTCCCAAGAGCTGGGATTACAGGCACGTGCTACCACACCCAGTCTCAGTTGCTGTCTCAGTGCACTTGTGGGGTGGGGCCAGCATGGCAGGCCCCAGGATTGAATCCCAGGCCCCTGTGGCTGCTTTCAGGTGCTTTAATCCACTGAGCTATTTGGCTGGCTCTTTTATTTTTTTTTTTCTCTGAGACAAGGTCTTTTTTTTTTTTTTTTTTTTGTCTTTTTGTGACAGGGTCTCGCTATGCAGCTCAGGCTGGCCTTGAGCTCATTTTTGTAGCCCAGGCTGGTCTCAAGCTCGCACTGATCCTCCTGCCTCAGCAAGTGCTGGGATTACAGGTGTGCACCACCATGCCTGGCTTGAGACAAGGTCTTGCTATGTAGTTCAGGCTGCTCTTGAACTTGCTGTGTATATCAGGCTAGCTCTGAATCCAATCTTCTTGCTTCAGCCTCCAGAGTTCAGAGCTTAAAAGCATGTGCCTCTGCACCTAGTTATGTATTCCTTTCAGAGCAATCTGCACAAGTCCCTGAACAATATGCTGACATGAGATTGAATGATCTCTGTTATACTTGGATGGGAAGGAATTTGCAGAAGCAGGGTCAGTTGGCACTCAAAAAATCTGGTACCATCTGGCTTTCTGAATAGCTGAGGCAGAATCTGAGTTGTGCCAGGTCCCCAGTTTACTCCCTGGCACAGTCCACGACTGGACGATACTACAGGAAAGAGAAACACATCCTGGCTTTGAATGATATGCTATCAGAAGCTACAGTGAATAAAACCAGTCACCACAGCAGGTGAGCAGGAGAGTGCAGAAGTGTTTAGAGCCCACATGTCCACTTGGAATCACAATCAGAACTGAACCAAGTACAGAGGAAAAGTGAATTCTATAGAAGTAACTCGCCCAGGGTCACAAAGCAGGTGGGTACTGAGCTGAGTCTGATGCCACACCCAGAACCCTTTCTCTATGTACATTAGGTCCACTTGATCCTTTATGTGGATGACACCAGTTTTCCTGTTAAGTCTGTTACCCTAAAGAAAGAGATCAGATGAAAGAAGCCAAATTGGGGAACACTTCAGAGCTTTTGGTCACGGATAAATAACTGAATAGCTGGGAGCTATATGTAGCCAGCTTTATAACCTGACCTCAGAGTTGATTGTCCTATGCAGTGGGAGACACAGCGTCCTTTGGAAATCACACTGACAATTTCAGAGACAACTTAAAAAAGTGTACTAAACAGCACTGGTGAGAAGTCCATGCAACAAAGGTGGCCTTGGGGGCCTTTCGCTCCAGCTGTGTCTGATACACAGCCACGGCTTGGGGAGCATGACCCAGATAGGAGTGGCCTGTCTCTGCCCAGTGCAAAGGTGTTTGCAAAGGCGGTCTGACACGCTGGGCTGCCAGGCTTTGGCTGTGCGGCCTTGTGATTATTCCTGTCTTACTGGACTGCAGTGGAAAAGAATCAAATGCTTACTGTGACTGCCAAAGTAAAATGAGAGAAGATGGACTGCCCTGGAAAGGCCTGTGGTACAAATGGCTTCATGACTCTAAGGGGGCCACGGGGAGGATTTTCCTTGAGGAGTGTTTGTCATTTTTCTTGTATCTTCTCCAAAGACTTTCAGCAAATACAGTTATATACACACATTTTAAGCTGAAATTTAAGGAGTCAAGAGCAATGTAGTGCTGTGTATTAGCAGTGAAAATAGCAACAATTCCTTGCTTTCTTGGTGCTTTTCAGCTCTGGGAGCCTGCCAGTCTGAGGTGACACTGGCAGTCCTGGTTCCTAACTAAGTTCTGGTTCATGCCCTAAGAAATGAAATTTGTGGTCAGGTTTTCTAGAGTAAAGCACTGTTATCCCAGATGACTGTTTCAATGGGCTTGCAAGCATACTTTTTAAAAAATTTTTACTTAAATTTAACAATGTTGGGGCCCGGCGGGATGGCTCAGTGGTCTAAAGCGCCTGCTTGGGAAAGCTTGGGCGGCTTCAGGGACCGTGGTTCAATCCCCGGCACCACATGCTACGCCAGCCCTGCCCTTGGGGTGGGCTGAGCTGGCCATAAAAATGAGTGAATAAACAAAAAAGGTTCTGAAACAAGAAAAAAATAAATAAATAAAATTAAATAAAAGAAAAAAAAAGTGTTTTAAAAAAAATAAATTTAACAATGTTTATATTACATATTTTCATCATCAGATCAGTTTAGATTAATAGATATAGGTATATAAGATTGATCAAACAATTAAACATTAACACTTTCAATAAACATTATTATTTTTTTTTTCTTTTCCTCTTTCTTTTTTTAACAGTTCATACATTGCATATTGTCCTTACAATAGTTCTACAGAGCACAGTGTGTGGGCATGACCCACCTTCCTATTGATGTTGCTAAGAAAAAAAAAAAATTCACATTTAAACTTTATTTATGTTACGGCTCACTCAGCCTGCCCTGGGGGTGGAGCTGGCACAGCATGTGGTGTCAGGGATTAAACTGTGGTCCCTGAGGTTGCCTAAGCTTGCCTAAGCAGGTGCGTTAGACCACTGAGCTATCTTGCTAGACCAAGAATCCTTAATTTGCTGAAAACTGATTTAGTAGTAGCATGTATTACCACCTTCCAGTATTGTATCTAGCTGCATTAAAAATACCCATCACATCTTTTCCACAGAGGTAAGCATTTCTTCCTCCTCTTCCTTTTCCTTCTCCTCCTTCTCTGGTTGAGATATAGTCTTGTATGATGTCCAGGCTGGCCTCAAACTCCAGGGCTCAAATGGCCCTCCTGTCTCAGCCTCTCACTTGCCATCACGCCCAGCTTTGGCTGATCCTTTCTACAAGCACCACAAGGCACTCAGTGGCTTCAGTTACCATGTCCAGGGGTTAGCAGCTCAAGTTAGCAGGGAGCCTATAATATCATTAAGATTAAGAAATACAAAAACAAACAAACAAAAAACAAAACAAACAAAAACATTAAGAAATACATGGGAGAAATATCTGGTGAAAATACACACAATGGGTTGCAATGGGACAGCATACACACACACACACACACACACACACACACACACACACACACAAAGGAGGTATATTTTAGGTCAGAATTCTGACAAAGGTTGTTTTAGATTTGAGCATGTACGGTACTGGTGATGAGGTCCTCAGGAGTTGGGTGGAGTCAGTTTGAGTAACATATGGAAAGCAGGAAGGGTGCTTAGCCTGACTGCCAGCAGAATGGAAGGTGCCAGGGGAACAATGCACCCAGGAAGCTTTCACAGGTGCCAGTTTAGACTCCTTGAAAGGAAACCTTTCCCCAAGCCAGGTCTCATCTGGAAACTAATATGTCATATGTTTTTTTTTTTAATTTTTTTTTTTTTTCTGAGACAGTCTTCCTGTATTGCCCAGGCTGGCCTCCAAGTCCTGGGTTCAAGTGATGCTCCTACTGTAACCTCCTGAGCAGCTATGATGCAGGTGCCAGGCTTTTCAATTTATTGTGTCAACTTGCTTTCCTCTTTCTTGCTATTTGGATATTCATTCTCTTCACTTTGTTTTAGAGCATTATTTTTTGGTGCTGGGGTTGATTCCAGGGGCTTGCAATGCTCTATCACTAAAGTATACCCTTGGCCCTTAGAAAAATTACTTTTGTGGGACCAGGGTTCGAACTCACGACCTTGCACTTGCCAGGCAGGCACTTGTGCCATGGAGCTATCTCTCCGGCCCACTTTTGATTAGATAATACAGTGACCTGTTTCAAAATTTAAATGGTTTAAAAGGGTAAAAAGTACCCCCCACCAAAAAGAAAAGTCTCCATCCCCAACATTATCATCCAATTGCACAGAGGAAACCAATGTTGTGAGTTTCCACAGAAATAGCTTGTGGGTAGAAATCAAGTATGCATATTTATTTTTTGTTGTAGTGGGGATGAAACCCAGGGCCTTGAACACACCAGGCAAGCGCTCTGCCACTAAGCCACGAACACACCCAGTTCTTTTTAAATTTTGGCACAAACTCTTACTAAATCACTGAGGCTAGCCTGGAACTTGAGGTCCTTCTGCCACAGCCTCCTGAGTAGCTGGGACTGTGGGTGTGTGGCACTACATGCAGCCATGTGCTTATTGTCCACCTCTTTGCTTTCCCACAAGAATGGCAATATAGCAAATGGAGTGCTTTGCTTTACTTGGTACCATATCTGAGAAAGAATCCCATCCGAGCTCACAGACTGTCTCCTTTAATAGATGCCATGAGGGTTCTGCTGAGTGGGATTTATTTAACCAGTTTCTCCTTTATTCCAATCTCAGTCCGAGGAGAAGGCACTCTTCTTCCTCTCTATAAAATTATTTAGTGGTGATCTGATGGCTAAATAGAGAGCTTTTTAGCTGCATTTAAATTCAATTTGTTGTAAATACAAGAAAGATTAGATACTGTTCACTTTTTTTTTTTGTCTTTTTGAGACAGGGTCTCACTATGCAGTTCAGGCTGGATTTGAAATCGCTCTGTAGCCAAAGCTGGTCTCAAACTTGCAACAATCCTGCCTCAGCCTCCCAAGTGCTGGGATTACAGAGGTGTGCCTCATGCCCGGCCAATACTGTTCACTTTTACAGAAGCCTTATTAGAACTTTAGAGGCTTCAAAGGTAGTACCCTATTAAGTCCTCCAAGAATCAATGAATACTAGTACTGTGTCATGTTTTTTTTTCTTTTTTTTTTTTGGTAGTGCTGAGGACTGAACCTAGGAACCCTCTACCACCACTGAGCTATACCCACAGCTCATTTTATCTTTCAATTTTTTTTTTAATCTTTCACATTTTGAGACAGGGTCTTGCCAAGTTGCCCAGGATGGGTTTGAACTTTTGATCTTCCTGTCTCAGTGTTCTTAGATTTCCAAGTATGTATCACTGTACCTGGCTGCATTGGTATAATTTTTGTCACCATTTTCGGGGGTCTTTTTCCACAGTGGGATGTAATATTGGCTGATTTTGTTCTTACTGTCTATGTGGAGGTTTCTGGCAACTGTCCCTACTTTTACACCTCCTCTGTCTCCCAGTGGTAATCATGAATCTGTAAAGCAGTTTTCCTCCCCCTTGGGGCACTTATATAATTTTACTAAATCATAATATATTCAAAACGATATAGTTAAGTCAGAGTCAGTCTTCAGAATGCTAAGTGATTTTAAGCTGAGGAAAATAAGTGAAGTCTTTGCATAGAAAATGTCTCACAAGGAAACATTTATTTCAGATTTTGTGCTTCCTTGCCTACATTCTGAATAATTTTACTTTAAAAATTGATGACTTTGTCTTAAATGAATGGAATCCTGGCCGATACTCTGCTTCACATGTAAATGTTTTTACAAAATGCAGTGATGAACTGAAGCACAGGGGTTTGCCTCCCACAAAATTTTAAAATAATGATAAAACAGAAGGCCTTTTCTTTCAAAATCTTTTGCCCACACAGCTCTGTGACATTCATTCATCCATCCTGTCTTTATGCCTTCTTGGCTGTCTGGGCTGTCCCTGCTTTGACTATCCTGCTTTTGCTGTCACAAAAAAAGACTGAGTCCTTCCATAATATCACAGATCCTCCTAGCAGTAGTGGCTTCCATGCAACTGGAGAGAACAGAGGTAGAGAGGTCACTGCACCTGAATTTCTGGTCAGTTTTGTGTCATTCCATCTTCATGGACATTAGAAAACAATGAACAGTTTAAATGAAATGACCCTGTCTCTGTTTCTTTCTCTCCTTTTCTCTTTCTCTTCTCTGTCTCTATCTCTCTCTCTCTGAGACAGGGTCTCTCTATGTAAGCCAGGATGGCCTCGAACTCATGCCAATCCTCTTGCCTCAGCCTCCTGAATGCTGAGACTATAGGTGTGCACCACCATGCCTGACCAGGCCTCTTGTCTTCTTTCCTTCCTTCTCTCCCTCCCTTCTGTCTATCTCTCATACTTGGGATTAAACCTATGGCCTGCCAAGTGCTAGGCAAGTGCTCCATCACTGACCTACATAATCCTGTCCCTCTTTTACATTTTATTTTGAAGCGGGGTCTTGCTCAGTTGTCCAGGCTGGCCTGGAACTTATGATCCTCCTGACTTCCTGAGTGCTGGGATTTCAGGTGTGTACCACCATATTTGGTTTAAACAAAATGATTTCTAAGCTCCTTCCTGCCTTAAAATGTTATGGCTGCCAGGTTTTTTTTTTTTTTCTTTTTTTGACAGATGGATTTTTTTTAAAAATGTATATAGTACAGGGTGTACGGAGTCTCACTGCACAGATCTGAGCCATAGTGATCCTGTTTTCAGCCTCCCAAGTGCTAGGATTACAAGTGTGCACTACCATGCCTAGTCTCAGTTGCTGTCTCAGCATGCCCACCTTGGTCCTGCATCTGCTTAAGCAAGTACTTTAATCTGCTGATCTATCTGGCTGGCTCAATGGCTTATTTTATCTATATCTATATCTATATCTATCTATCTATCTATCTATCTATCTATCTATCTATCTATCTACCTACCTATCTGTTTATTTATTGAGACTTGGTCTCACTATGTAGTTCACACTGGCCCTGAGCCCACTGTATAGCCCAAACTGACCCTTTAACTTGTGATGATCATTCTGCCTCAGCTTCTCAAATGCTGGAATTACAGGCATCTGCCACCATTCCTGGCCTCAAAATAGCATTATGGCTTGAAATAGCCATGTCTTCAAGGAATAAAAGAATAAAACTAAAGGTAAGGATTTCTAGAATTAGCGCTGGCATGGTAGGCAGGATTCTGAGGTGGTCCCAACATTCCTACCCTCTGGTCCATATATCCTGTGTGATGCCCTCTCTTCGAGTGTGGGAGGATCTGTGACCCTGATAAATGATCACCTCTGAGACCTCATGTGGAAGAGGGCATGGGACAATTTCTCCTATGTTATGTTACTGAGCACCCATCTTTGCAGACTGGGAGACAATGCTGCTGCTGCCTCCTGGCTTCGAACAGCTCAGCTACCACTGGGCCAGGTGGTGTGGCAAGGACCTGCACGGGCCTGCGCAGTCAATAGCCAAAGAAAAAGGAGACCATGGCTCTATAATGGAAAGGAGCTAAGTTCTGTCAACAACTTCAGTCAGCACAAAGAGGACCCTGAATGTTAGATGAAAATGCATGCGTGCCCCATCTTGATGCCAGCCTCCCGAAACACTGGGCAAGGAGTCCAGCTATGCCGCACCCAGGGCGAGATCATAAATATGAACTGCTGCTGGCGCTGTGGTTAGTTGTTCTGCAGCAGGAGGCAGCTATGGAGCTGGTCAGAGAGAAGGTGTTTATGACTGGAATGTGCTTTTGGAGCTCCTTGAATCATACTTCTTATGTTGCTGCTCTCACTTGTAGGTGTATTTTGTACTCTTCAGCAACTAAGTACTAAACCACACAAATTAGATTTTTCGGAGGCACTAGCCAAAGTTTAATTAAGTTTCACGTTTCCTAACAAGAATGTAAATTAAAACTGCCACTTTTCTTCTGGGAATTCAATGGTTTTTGCTCTGACTTCAAATGTATCTGATAATTATAAATTAGTTAACTTTCACATAGGTTTCGATATAACTTAAGGCCATAATGAGTCCCTCAGAACATTATTATGCTCAGTAAAAATGCTGATTTAGTTATAGTCGCAGAATTTCAAATCTGGAAGAACCCCCGGAGATACTTAATAAAAATGCAACCTGACGGTCAGAGTGGTTGTGGCCTGCTCCTGGTGTCAGAGGAGCCAATGACATGGGAGAGTGCTACAGTCCTAGCATTCTCTCTTACTCTGTTTTTTTTTCTCTGCGTCACACCCTAGCCTTTTTTATTTTTGTATCTTGAGACAGAGTTGCTAAATTGCCTAGGTGGGCCTCAAATTTGCTATTTTACAGCCTCAGCCTCTTGAGTAGCTGGGATTACAGGCAAGGGCCTGTGCAACCAGCTTCCATCCTGACCTTGTATTGGAGCATTTCATTGTCCTTCCCAGGATCTGGCCATGTCAGTGTGGCATGGTGACAAATATCTGTAATCCCAGTTCCTTAGTATGCTAAAGCAAGAGATCTTAAATTCAAAACAAATCTGGGAAGATCTATTGTCTCAAAATAACAAAAAGTTAGCATGGTAAGGTGTGTGTGTGTGTGTGTGTGTGGTTGAGGTGGTGGTAGTGGTAGTGTCTAGGCCAGTGAGCTTTCAATGATAACAAATAGCCTGCTGCAGCATGCATGCCATAGGTTTGCCATTACTGACCTAGGCTTTAGTATGACACAAAGATGGAGTTCATATCTACCTAATGATAAAACTCAGGAGAAGCTAAAAGTATTAGTTTCTTTTTTTTCTGTAAAGAATTTTTTATTTTACTTATTTATTTTTTTCTTGTTTCAGAACCTTTGTTTGTTTATTCACTCATTTTTATGGCCGGCTCAGCACGCCCCAAGGGCAGGGCTGGTGTAGCATGTGGTACCGGGGATTGAACTGTGGTCCCTGAAGCTGCCCAAGCTTTCCCAACCAGGCACTTTAGAGCACTGAACCATCCCGCCGGGCCCCTTAGTTCTTAGTAATAATTACAAACTTAGAACTTCTAAGCTAATAAGAATCTAAAAGCTGGGCATGGTGGCTCACGCCTGTAATCCCAGCACTCAGGAGGCTGAGGCAGGAGGATTGGTGTGAGTTCGAGATCAGCCTGGGCTACAAAAGTGAGCTCAAGGCCAGCCTCAACTGCATAGCCAAGACCCTGTCTCAAAAAGACAAAAAAAAAAAAAAAAAAAAAGAATCTAAAAAATGACTGTAGAGACCACCTCTCCAGAGAATAAGAGCAGTCCTCATCTGATCTTTTAGGATTATTATTATTATTATTATTATACTTTCTTTTTTTTTTAGAATTTTTTATTTTATTTATTTTTTTCTTGTTTCA
>PVJA010038063.1:0-19965 GCA_004027025.1 Myocastor coypus
AAGAAGAAGAAATAAAAATATGGAAAAAAGAAAAAGAAATAAAAATATGGAAAAAAGAAGAAATAATCATGTGCATAATAAATATTGTTTATTGTGACTCACAAAGAGGTTTCTTTTGGTGGCAAATGTAATATCAGTTTTCTAAGTCTAATGTGGTAGCACACACACCACAACCACAGCCCTCTGGGAAGATGAAGCAGGAGGATCAGAAGCTTGAGCATAGCCTTGAACAACTTGTAACTTCAAGACATTGTCTCCAAATTTAAAAAAAATTTTTTTTTGAAGGGCTGAGCACATAAATCAGTGCAAAGGCCCTGGGTTCAATCTTCAGTACTATAGTAATAATGGTAGTGGTAATAATATCAGCTTTCCAGAAAAGCCTGATTGGACTCTAATTAAAGCTAAATATAGCCAGGCGTGGTGGCACACACCTGTAATCCCAGCACTTGGGAGGCTGAGGCAGGAGGATCGATGTGAATTCAAGACCAGCCTGGGCTACAAAAGTGAGCTCAAGGCCAGCCTGAACTGCACATCAAGACCCTGTCTCAAAAAGGCAAAAAAAAAGTTAAATATAATATCACATGTCAGATAGTGAATCCAGCAGTTTGCATGCAGTACCTCCTGTGGTCCCCACATTGGCCTTCAGAGCAAGCACAGCAAGCCCTGCATGGTGAGGGGCTCCACATCCTCAGAGCCAGCTGGTCACAGACAGAAACTCTGCAGAAAAGAATCACATCTGTACTGAACATAGACTTTGCCTGTTATTATTCAGGCCAGTGACTACAGGCCAGTGACTATTCATGTAGCATTCACATTTTTAAAAGTATTTTAAATAAATAACTTAGATCAAGAGATGGAGGGAGCAGGAGGGAGAGAGGGGAAGTAGAAGTAAAGAGAATGAAGATGCGTTCTGAATCTGCACCAACTCCCAAAAACGAATGGAATCATTATATATTGCAAAGACGGACTAATGAAAACAAAAACGCAATCTAGAGACAATTTAAGGTAAAAAGAGGCTGGCCAAATAGCTCAGCAGATTAAAGCTCCTGCAAGCAGCTGCAGGGGCTGGGAGATCAGTCCCCCAGGCTTCATCCCCGGGCCTGCTATGCTGGCCCCCACCCCCGCCCCCAAGGGCACAATGAGATGGCAATTGACACTGGGCCTGTAATCCCAGCTCTTGGGAGATGGTAAACAGGTGGATCACTATGAGTCTGATCTAGCAGTGAGACCCTGAACACCCTGTAGACCTTTCCCTAAAATACAATAAATAAACAAACAAACAAAGTAAAAGGGAGAATTGCACAAGTTGTATCCAATACTGTGCCAGTTTATACAAGTCACTTGAATGTCTTGGAATTTTGGTATCTGGGGGTGCTGAAGTCCACCTTTCATCAATGTAGAAGGATCACTACACTGTTGTTTCACCTTTTTATAGGCCATGAATCTCTCCTAAGCACAGGTCCATAAGCACTGAGAACTTGTGTTTTGCATCACCCTTTAGTCCTCCAAAACCAACTTTCACTTCCTCCATCTTCATAATACTCTGCTATATTACCCTGAGTTGTGACCTCGGAGTCCTAATGACAGACTCAACACCATACAATTGCAGGAGAGCAGCCTTCCAAGACCAGCAGGACCCAAGCCACATTCCCAGTTTCCAGTCTGGGGGATCCAAAGTGGTGGAGGGCAGAGGTGGAGGAGAGAGGAGCCAGCTTCTGGACCATCTCTGTGACCACCCCTGTGGATGCTGTCATTGGCCGCTACTCACTCTTGCTGCAAGTCTTAGGCCAGAAGCAGTATCTCCTGGGACAGTTCACGCTGCTCTTTAACCCCTGGAACAGAGGTGAGTCTGGGCCTAGGCTGGCCTCAGTTGTGCTGAAGCTGGCATACTCTGTGAGCAGCCCCTCCAAGATCAGCCAGCACCAGCATTCAGTTGCATGGGTGCCTCCTCAGACCTAGGGTCCTGTCTTAGTGTCACCTCTGGTGGAAGCACTTGAGGACTTCCCAGTGAAAGAGTAGACACACCTCAGGGCTGGCCAGATAGTTCAGCAGACTAAAGATCTTGCTTAGGTAGAGCACAGCAGCCAGGGTTCAATCCCCAGCCTGCCATGCTGGCCCCGCCCCCAGGGCATGCTGAGACTGGGATTGAGACTGGGCATGGTGGCACACATCTATAATCCCAGTGCTCAGGAAGCCGAAAATAGGTGAATCACTGAGTCCAATCTATATAGTGAGACTCTGTGGACTGTGTACTAGATATAGAAAAAAAAAAAAAAAAAAGAGTAGGCACGCCTCAACACCAAGCTATGGTTCTAGTTCAGCCCATTTTGTCACAAAAGTTGAGACTTCTCATGATGACCTGGACAGCTACCCTTGATTGAAACCGCCTAGGAGCAAGAACTGAAAGGGCTACAGCAATAGGGTGGCCTAGGGGACAGGCTTCTCTGTCTGTCTCTGGTCTTTCCTGGTCTGTCTGTTTTTAGAGTGCATTTGGGTTTCCTGGGACCAGAAGCATATATAATTTATTATTATTATTATTATTATTATTATTATCATGGCTGGCTCAGCCTGCCCTGGGGGTAGGGCTGGTGCAGCATGTAGTGCTGGGAATTGAACCACAGTCCCTGCAGTTGTCTAAGCTTTCCTAAGCTGGTGCTTTAGACTACTGAACCATCTCGCAGGCCCCAGAAGCATATATAAATTAAAGGTCATTTATTTATTTATATATATATATATTTATTTATTTATTTAGTCCTTTTGAGACAGGGTCTCACTATGCAGTTCAGGCTGGCCTCGAGCTCACTTTTGTAACCCAGGCTGGTCTCGAACTCATACTGATCCTCCTGCCTCAGCCTCCCAAGTGCTGGAATTACAGATGTGCACCACCATGCTTGGCTTAAAGGGCATTTTAAAAATGCAAGATTTTTCATTGCTTGTGGAAGGTTCCACCTCAGTAAGGTTCTCCAGGTTTCAGCTCCATCAGCTTCATAGTAAATGTGCATGGTTTGCCATCTTTATTTTTAAGGAAGGAAGGAAAGGTTCATGTATCTCAGTTTGTGGAAGTTTCAGTCTATACTCCAAGGTAGAGTGGCACATGGCAGAGGGCAGCAGTTCATGGCAGCAGAAAACAGCAAGACAGCACGATCAAAAAGGGAGAAGCAGCAGCAGCGGTGGCAGAGACAGAGGCTTTGTTGCCATCTTTGTTTCTCCTGCTGTGAGTTCTGTTCTTAAGACATATCATAGGGTCTTCACCATACTGACCTGTCTAACTCAAGTTTCATAGTTCAACCAGCCTATAGGTAGTCTC
Source organism: Myocastor coypus (assembly GCA_004027025.1). NCBI lineage: Eukaryota > Metazoa > Chordata > Mammalia > Rodentia > Myocastoridae > Myocastor > Myocastor coypus. The sequence continues at coordinate 3,308 of PVJA010038063.1, forward strand.
CCTGGAGTCCAGTGACCTTGTCTGGCTTATTTCAGGGCCACCTCTGGCAAAGTTCAGCTCAGACTGAGGCTGGGCTATTTCATGTAGACATAGTCAATTTGCCCAAAGGAGGTCCCAATGAGGTATTATATTCTGAAGATCCCTTTGTATTCTGAGGATTATATTCTGTCTTTCCTTTTTAAATTTCTCACAACCACCTTAATCCCATGGGCTCCCAGGGGTTTTGACTGGGAGAATAAAGGACAGCTCCACTGGGCTTTCAATATGAGACCCTGGACCACATTGCATAGCCCTTTGCTTTGCAAAAATGGGGTTGCTTCCAAGGCAGGGTTAGGAAACCAGAAGAACCAGGGGAAGTAAGAGTTTGCTCAGGTTCCTACAGCTTGATGCCTGGGTGGTAGCTCCTGACTTTCTCTGTGGTACCTAAAGTCCATGGCCCTCTCCTCATTTTCCTCCTCCTCTTCCTCTTCTTTCTCTTTTGTCTCCTCCTCTTTCTTTTCCTTTTCTTCTCTTCTTCCTCCTCCCCCTCCTCCTCCTTCCTTCTCCTTCTCTTCCTCTTCCAGTCCTCTTTCCTCTCTTGTCCAGGGTGAGGTTCTCCAGTCCTCAGCTATTATCAGTGGTGCCCAAGAAACCACTCAGACACACAGGCTTGATGTGAGCAAAAGGCTAGATTTATTTTGTTTGAGTACTGACAGGCTGAGATCATGAATGATTTCAGCAACTGGACAGAGGAAAAGTTAAGTTTTTATAGGGTTTGGGAATGGAGTTATAATCCCACGGAATCTGGTTGGAAGGTCTGGGGTCAAAGTTACCAGAATGATCAGTGCAAGTGTGTAGACACTACTGGACTTTTTGGTGCTGGGGAGATTCTATGTCCTGTCCCAAATTTTCTTTATAGCCATCTGTTCTTTTTGTTGAGGGAAGCATGGCCCATTCGTAGTTTCCTGTTGTTTGTGGAGAGCAATATGTTTGCTGAGAGGGTCTTTCTCAGGTTAAACATGGCATTCTCGTCTTTTTGTTGTTATAGACAAGAGAGGAGCCAGGAAAGGGCGGATGCTAATCATGGCTACTTTGTACATGACAAGGGGGCACCATGAATAGCCTAACTAGGGGAGAAATTTAGGGATGGGGGTTGTATCGAGGAGTGTTAGAGCCAGCATCTACTTACCTGAATATGATTGTATAAAAACTAAGAAATAATTAGGGACTGTTGGGAAAAGCTGTGAGAGAGCAACCGAGGAACCTAGTAAAAGGAAGAAGAGGGCCAACCAGGCCAAAGGGCATCGAGAAGGAAGGAGAATGGCCTAAGTAAGACAAAAACCAACATGAGCACAAGAGATGATCCTATCCCTGGGGCAAAAGACAATTGAGTTGAAAAACTGGTGGGGGTACAAAGCCTCCACCGTAGGAGTTCCACAGAGTTTCGCATCCAAGATGGTCCAGGAGGCCTCTGAGGTGGTGTCAGTTTTTTGGTTGCCAAGCCAAGAAGACCTGGAAAAGTGCTGGCCCAGGTCATGACCCAGAGGCAGCTGAAGCAACCACAGCTGGTCAATCCAATTTCTAAGGCTGTCTCCTACTGGTGGGACATGGCTTAGCGGGAATCCCAGGCTGTGGACACTTCCTAGCCCAGTGATCATTTTGGTAGCATTTAAAGCAAGGTCCAGGAGCTGCACCATGAGTTGGAGGCACTATTGATCCTTTTGTGGTCATCTTGATGGTTGGGTTTAAGAGATGTCATTTCAGAAGCAAGCAGCTCCAGTTCAAAAATGTGCTGCTTTCTCATTCTGGGTATTTTTCCAGAAGAACTAAAATTATTGTGATATATGTTCACCTATGTTTTTAACAGCATACTTTTGCATAGCTAAATCTTAGAAACAGTCCAAATGTCCATTAACTGAGGAATGAATAAAAAAGATGTGGTTATTTTATACAGTGGAGTATTACTCAGCTATAAAGAAAGATAAACTTGGGCTGGGAAGATAGCTCTGGAGTTTAAACACCTGCCTGGCAAGCATGAGGACCCAGGTTTGGTTACCAGTATCCCATGCTGCAAAGGTCCCAAAACCCAGATGTGGTGGTGCATGCCTGTAATCCCAGTGCTGGGGAGGCTGAGACAGAAGGATCACTATGAGTCCAAGCTGTGTAGCAAAACTCTGTACCAGATAGATAGATAGATAGATAGATAGATAGATAGATAGATAGATACATAGATAGATACATAGATAAATAGATAAACTTGAGGCTTTTATGGGTCAATGGATGCAACTAGAGACTGTATTCATAAATGAAATAAATTAGACCTGCATGTTAAATATCATATTATCTTCCTATTATAAGAACCTGATCCTTCCTTCAGGGCCCAGCGGGATGGCTCAGTGGTCTAAAGCGCCTGCTTGGGAAAGCTTGGGCGGCTGTAGGGACCGCAGTTCGATCCCTGGCACCACATGCTGCTCCAGCCCTGCCCTCAGGATGGGCTGAGCCGGCCATAAAAATGAATGAATAAAAACAAACAAAGGTTCTGAAACAAGAAAAAAAAAAAAAAAAAGAACCTGAAAGTATAAATAAAATCCAAAAGGTACAATAGATATTGTGAAAGGGAAAGAAAATGATCAATGAGAAAGAACAACTGGAATGAGGAGGTACAATAGATATTGTGAAAGGGAAAGAAAATGATCAATGAGAAAGAACAACTGGAATGAGGAAGAGGAAAACAGAAAGAAGTAAGGCGCAGGGATGGTGGCTGACATGTCTTACCTAATCTGAAGTGACTTGGAGTATCAGGAGCCACCTGGTGCACTGGGGCAATGTCTGGAGCCAATGTCACCAGCCTCAGTGGGAAAGAGGCGTGAGATATGGTGTAAGAGCCTCTAAAGAGGGATTGCTCTAGCACCAATATACGTTAATGATGCATGAGAAACCACCCAGACATTCAGGCTTTATGTGAGCAAAAGCCTGGATTTATTTTGTCTGGTTACCAACAAGCTGAGATTGTGAATGATTTCAGCAACTGTTCAGAGGGACAGTTAAGTTTTTACAGTTTGGGGATGGGGTTACAATTCTAACAAATCTGGTGAAATGTTTGGAGTCAAGTTCCTGGGATGGTCAATGCAGACATGTGGATACTACTAGAGTTCTCACTACCAGGGAGATTGCACGTCCTGTCTTAAATATTTTTTTATGGCCATCTTAAATATTTTTTATGGCACAGCATTGGCCTTTAGCAGTTTTCTGTTGTTTATGGAGGGCAGTATGTTTGCCAAGAGGATCTCTCTAGGCCAGACATGACACCATCTCCATGGGTTAATATTATCACTTAGTTATTAGAGACTGATCAGGCCTACAATCTCCCAAAAGAGTGGATGATGAAGGCTTAAATAAATGAGACAAATGAAAAGATTTCATGGCACCTGGAAGATCAAAGCCCTCAGGTCTGGGGATATAGCTCAGTGGAATAAGCACTTGCCTGGCAAGTGCAGGGCCCTGAGTTCAATCCCCTGTACCACAGAAACAAAACAAACAAAAAACAACAACAACAAAAACCCACCCTCTAACAGAATTTGAGATTCTCTAAGGGCTAAGGCAAAGGTTTTCTCTGAGGAGTCTATATTTACTTAATTATCAAAAGAGGGTTGTAGGCTTTCTCTTCCGGTCTCTTTGGTCTCAGTGGCACAAGCGAGATGACGAAAGGAACGTCATCCTTTGGAAAACGTCATAATAAGATGCACACATTGTGCTGCTGCTGTGGCTCTAAGGCATACCACCTCCAGAAGTCGACTTGTGGCAAATGTGGCTATCCCGCCAAGCGCAAGAGAAAGTATAACTGGAGTGCAAAAGCTAAAAGATGAAATACCACTGGAACTGGTCAAATGAGGCACCTAAAAATTGTATATCACAGATTCAGGCATGGATTCCGTGAAGGAACGACACCTAAACCCAAGAGAGCAGGTGTTGCAGCATCCAGTTCATCTTGAGAATTGCAGCAATCACTCAAAATAAATGCTTTAGTTTTAAAAGAAAAAAAAAGGTTGTAAACACTAAAGAATGTTGGGACTGTCTTGAATGGTAGGGCTGTTCATGGAGCTTGGAAGTCTGTTCAAGGGCTTCTCCAAGTACGAAATTACATGAATTTAGGAGAACTATGCTATCTCTAAGAAGGTCTCCACCCAAGAGTGAGATGCCTGCAGCTACAGTCATTAGTTGAGTTGGAGCCAGGTGTCCTTAGTTAGCTGTGGCCTTGTCTTGTCTTTTGAGGCCTCATGGCTCCACCTGCCATTACAGGCTTTAGTGGGACCAAGAAGTCACTGAATTTCACTTATAATGGGTCTGCTGCTCATCTCTAGACAAGGGGCCTTGACCCTGGGCAGACCTACAAGGAAGCAAGCCAAGTGCTAATCAGAAATCCTGCTCAGAGCCGCTTCCTAGTGGTCTCCAGCACATCCCATGTCTAGGTGATCCTGCCTATCCTCAGCTCAGGGTCTTCTTCCTTGCTCTAGAAAAGTAGGCAGGGTAAACAGTAAGTGTAAACTAATATCAGCCCAGCATCCCTTGCCCCATGTGGTCAAATGGCATTTAGGGCCCTCCCCAACTGGGGCGGCTCTATGGATTTGCATAAGTAGATAAGAAGACATTACAGCCACTTCTACCGATGCTCAGGCTTCCGTGTACTTCTAGATGACTATCTTTGACATAGCACACTCCTCTGACCTCTGCTCACTTGCATTAACCTACTCTTCATTGCTTTTGTTTCTGAAATACTTTATTTTGGTCATGAATGGAATTTGAAAGAAAGACATAACAGGCCCCTGGGAAGTTCTCTGGGCTGCTGCTTATTTCTCTTGGCTCTGGCAGCAAACATCTGGGAACTACAAAGCTTTTTTTTTTTTTTTTTTTTTTTTTTTGCCTTTTTGAGACAGGGTCTTGCTATGCAGTTGAGGCTGGCCTTGAGCTCACTTTTGTAGTCCAGGCTGGTCTCGAACTCGCACCAATCCTCCTGCCTCAGCCTCCCAAGTGCTAGGATTACAGGCGTGAGCCACCACACCCGGCACTACAAAGCTTTTTTGGGTTGGCTTCCTCTGTCTGCCTGGCTGAACTTGAAAGCTGCATCTGACTGACTGGGGTACTCTGGGATGGACAGGTCACCCAGGGAGCAATAAAAGAAGGACTTCTTCCTCAGTCTTCATTAGGCCTAGATCTGCTAGGGAGGCCTGAACCCAAACTGTACCTTCACCAGAGGATGGGCCTGGCAACCCCTCAGACCCTTGTCCTCCCCTGCTTCTCACCAGAGGATGCTGTTTTTCTGCAAAATGAGGCTCAGCGCCAGGAGTATGTGTTGGACCAGAATGGCCTTATCTTCCTGGGCACAGCTGACTGGATCCAGGAAGAGCCCTGGGACTTTGGCCAGGTACTAAGGACTTCTAGGGACAAAGGGGGTTAGTGGCTATCTTATAACTTTCAATGTTCAGACTGGACAGAATTGGCAGGTCCAATTGCCCCTGGTCAGGATGCCATTTCTTTACCATTTCAGCCCCATGGTGCTGCCTTTTCCTCTGTGCTGTGTAGCACCAAAGTCATCCCCCTAAAAGCCATGGTACCTCCAGTGCCTGTTAAATCCTCCATCTGCAGGACAAAGACCAAACCCTCTAGTGTGTACCCTTTCCAGGGCACTGCTTTCCTTTCCCCATAAACTTCACACTGTATCTCTTGAACATTCAGGCTGAGCATTTCTGCTGCCTGGAATAGCTTCTCTCCTTGATCCCCAGGAAGCATCATGTAAAGCCTTCTGAAAGCTTCCCCTGACCCTACAAACAGCAGAGAAATTCTCTCCATTGAACCCTCTCTTCTGCATTGGCATCTCTACTAGCACCCTATCGTCTGAGGGGCTACAGGCCCTTGTACAGTCATAAGCTGTGGGCTCCTCCAGAGCAGGAGCTGCATTTGTATCCCTCACACCATTTAGGAGTTCATTATATAGCAATAAAAGGAAATTGAAGTGAAATTAACTTGAGTGTAGTGGCATTTCCGTGTGATTCCAGGACTCAGAGACTCAAGCAGTTTTGCAAGTTTAAGCAACTTAATGACTTAGTGAGACCCTGTCTCAAAATTAAAAAAAAAAAAAAAAATTAGAACAAAAAAGGGCTTAGAGTGTGAATGTATCTCAGTACAAAGGCCTAAAGTTTGGGCCCCAGTACAAGAAAGAGGGAAAAAGGAGGGATGGAGGAAAAGAAGGGAGGGAAAGAAGGAAGAAAAGAGAGAAGCAGGCAGGCGGGCAAGCAGGCAGTTCTGGGAGCTCACACCCTGTCAGGAGAGTCAGGCCATAGAAGAGGCCCACACCTGGACACTCAGCACAGGGAAGAGGGTCACAGCAGGAGAGAGGCAGCAGCCAGAACTCTCACAGGGTGAGGCAGGGGAAGGGCTGGATTATGAAACTGCCCTTGGGATGAGTACCTGACCTGGAGACCCCTTGTCTTGGCTTATGTGGCCCTACAGTTTGAAAGTGATGTCATGGACCTCAGCCTGGATTTGCTGGGTGCAGACAAGCAAGTGGAGGAGTGGAGCCAGCCTGCACATGTGGCCCGTGTGCTGGGCGCCTTGGTGAGTGACATGCTGGGCTACAGAGGAGAGAGTGTGGCACAAGAGTGCTCTACAGACCTGTCCCACTTTCATGGGCCTAGAAAGCCTCGAATCACAAATGATCCCCTCCTTGGGAGGTGTGAAGTTCAGTTCTGGAGAAAGGTCTGATGGAGGGAAGGACAAATGATGCCTTCCATAGGGCATGAAAAGTGAAGGGTATCAGGAGCCTAGAGAAAAGCCAGCCAGGGTCAAAAGCTGGCCTGGCTTGTCTCAGGCGGCCCTCTCTCATCCTGAAGCCTCCTGATGCCACACCACCATCCATATATTCCCCACAGTTGCATGCTCTCAAGGAGAAGAAGGTCCTACCCACCCCACAGGCCCAGGCTGCCCAGGAACAGGCTCTGCTGAACAAACGCCGGGGTAGCACACCCATCCTGCGGCAGTGGCTCACAGACCAAGGGCGACCTGTATATGAGGGCCAGGCCTGGGTGCTGGCTGCTGTTGCTTGCACAGGTACAGAATGGATGATAGCAAGGCAGTTGCCTGCTCTGCTCCAGAGGGTGCCCCTTGGCTGCCCATGTAGGAGGGACATCCCCCAAGGCAGGTGCTGCTTCTCCCACTTCATCATGCCCAGGTCTGGCTCAGATGCCTGATCTAAGAAGCCAGATCCTTATCCCAGCCCCTGCTTGTGCCCTCAGCAAAGCTCTTCCCAAACTCCCCTCCTGGACTCCAACCCTCAGAGAAAGCCCCCAGAACTCTCTCCTACTCTATCCTTGCATGTGGGGTAACTCATATTAGCCTTTAAAGGTCCTGTTCTGGGATGTCAGTTCTAATTTCCTGGTGCCTGTATCCCCTCTCCTTCTACATTGTCACCAGACATTTAATACAGAGCCTGTCCAGAGGAGGCACCTGACCTGACACAGCATCATTACCTTCCCTGCACCCCAGCCTCTGCTACCTCTGACACTTTGCACCTCTTCCACGTAGTGCTGAGAAGCCTGGGAATCCCGGCCCGTGTGGTCACCACATTTAACTCAGCTCAGGGCACCGGTGGGAGCCTGCTGGTGGATGAGTACTACAGTGAGGAGGGCCTGCAGCATGGAGAAGGCCAGCGAGGCCGCATCTGGTGAGAATCCCAAAGGAAACAAGCTCTGGGCAGGAAGGGCTCCAACCTATGTGGCATAACTCATGCAACCTGACAGCTCAAGACCCCTCGCCTTAAGACTAGGCCCTGAGGACTCATGGAGGTCAGCAGTGGTATGCACACCCTTTCCTGGAGGGCCACAGCCACTTTACACAGGGCCTCTCATCCCATGAGAAAACTCTGTGAGGTGGTAGCTCTCAAAAACTTCCACTCTCCTTGCTTTCCTCTCGAACTTTTGCCTTTGCTACCTTCAGGATCTTCCAGACTTCCACAGAGTGCTGGATGACCAGACCTGATTTGTACAAGGGTTATGATGGATGGCAAATTCTGTACCCAAAGGATCTAAGAGGAGGTGGAGGTAAAACCTATGGGTAGGGCCAGAACTGCCCAGGGCTAACAGCAAAAGAGCTGTGGTCCCTGAGAGGGCAAAGAGAGCAGGAGCTCCAAAGGGGCCTGTATCACTTAGGCAGGATGATGTAAAGGGAAAGATGGCTTCTAGCGAGACTGGCCTGATGCCAGCAGGCTTGAGGGAGTAAAGATACCAGGCACTGTGCCAGCCAATAGAGATACCTCCTGGTGGAGGGCCTGAAGATGCCTGCAGAGCACTTGCAGAGTGGGACTGAGAGGTCTCAGTGTAGATGCAGGAGACCTGAGGACAGGCTCAGCAGAAGACACTTCAGCAGCCACAGAAGCCTGGTGCTTCCTCACCCAGGAGCAGAACTGTCACACAGCTTGGCAATGGCAAGAGCTCAAGAAGGTGACCGATTGTTATGTTCTCAGTCATAGAGCTGGCTTGAGAACTCCTGTGTGCTACATGTGGTACCCTAAGGTCCCTCTTGTTCAGTTTGTGAGAGGGCTTCTGCCGTAGGCTGCAAGTACTACTTTTGCCCAAACAGGAGTTTTACCTCTGTCTGTGGCTATCTCTCAGAGACCCTCTCATGGCCAGCTCTGACCTTGATCCTGGGGCAGGGAAAACAGAGTATAGAGTAGGGACAGATGTGATGAATCCCAGGACAGACAGAAATCTGAAGGTGGCCTCTGGCTCATCAACTTTTCTCTCCCTCAGTCCTGGGAGCCTGTGATCTGGTGCCAGTCAGAGCAGTCAAGGAGGGGGCACTGGAGGTGATGCCTGCAGTGTCAGACCTCTTTGCTTCCCTAAATGCTGCATGTGTGGTCTGGAAGTGCTGTGAGGATGGGAAACTGGAGTTGACCAACTTCAACACCAAGTATGTTGGGAACAACATCAGCACCAAAGTTGTGGGCAGCAACCGCTGCGAGGACATTACTCAGAACTACAAGTATCCTTCAGGTATTGACCCGGAAGGGCCCAGGCTTCTCCGCACCTGGAACTGCAAATGAAAAGGGATGGGCCTGGGTCTGGGGAGATAGCTTGGTGGAAAGTGCTTGCCTGGCAAGCCCAAGGTCCTAAGTTCAATCCCTGGTATCACAAAGAAAAAAAAAAAAAAAAAAAGGATGGGCCAGACAAGTGTAGGCTGGGAAGAGCCCCAGTCCAGTCCTAGTCCCACCACATGAACATGGGTTTTTCAGCCCCAGTCCACAACAAATGTTTTGATCCAGATACTTTCTTTGTTGTAGAAGGCTGAGCATCCTAGGGCATTTATCATGGCAGTATCCATAAGATACCAGCCACCTTACCCCAAACAGACATTTCCAAATGTCCTTGGGGAAGGATGAGAGCAAAACTTCCCCCAGTTGAGAACCACTGCTATGAATCAATACACTCAACACCAAGCCCAGCTCCTAGAGATTTCTATTGTTGCCCAGCCCCCTCCTCTCCACTGCCCCTCAGCTTGCTCTTCTTTTATTTAGGTAATAGCACTGCTCTTCACCTATTTGTCCAAAGCAGGAGATTGCTATACCCTGAAGTCTTCCTGGGCCCCATCACAAACTACCCTCATTTCTGTCTCCTGAGCCCTTTCCCATTACCCAGAGCGGATCTGAGGCCTCATTATCTCTTGTCTACAGGGTAGCAACAGTACCCACTGCCTTGTCTCCCTTTCGTTTTCAGTTCCCAGACTGAACTACCTAAGACACAAATATCATTTTGCAACCCACCCCCAACACACACAGTCATACTCCAGGATATGCCACAGCCCCTATTGTCCTGGAAGTAAGTCCAAATAACTTCACAAGAAGATTCGATGCTGCTGCAAAACTATCCTCGTAGATGGTGCTTACTCATTGCAAAGCCTGCTCTCCCCTTATTCGAGGGGCACACTCATGGTACTGCAACAGCCTGATCTTCAGTGGCTTGGTAGGGCTCCCTTTCTATGGGAGGAGGCTCCTAACATGGGCTTTTGGGGACCAAGTATGGTCTTAAAGGTTTATAAAGCTTTTGTGTCTGGTATCTGAGAATTGGGCAAAACAATTTTTAAAAAATACTTAAGGCTTTCTACTTTACTTTTTTTTTTTTTTTTTTTTGTGGTACTGGGGATCAAGCTCTGGACCTTGTACTTTGCCAGGCAGGTGCTCATGCCCCTGAGCTATATCTACAAGCCTCTACTTTACCTAAAAAAATATTTTAAAATTGATTTTATTGGTATACTTTAAACATAATGATACAGCCAGCAAGATGGTTCAGTGGTCTAAAGCGCCTGCTTAGGAAACCTTAGGCAACTGCAGGGACCATGGTTCAATCCCCAGCACCACATGCTACGCCAGTCCCATCCTCAGGGCAGGCTGAGCTAGCCCCAACCCCAACCCTAGCACAGGTTGAGCTGGCCATAACATTAAAAAAAAAAAAAAAAAAGTCTATAGCTACTGGTTTAGAGGCCTGCATTGTCTCTTCCATTTTCTAGGATCTCTTCAAGAGAAAGAAGTGCTAGACAGAGTTCAGAAAGTGAAGATAAAGTACAAGAAACACAGCAGCATCTACCCCCCAAGTTGCGACCAGGATGATCCACTGTACCTGTTCTTAAAAGTACCCAGCTTCCTCCCCCTGGGAGAGGATGCCCAGTTCTCAGTGACCCTGAATAACCCTAGTGACCAGGAGAAGGCAGTGCAGCTGGTGCTTAGAGCCCAGGCAGTATACTACAATGGAATCCTTGCCACTGACCTCTGGAGGAAGAAAATGTCCCTCACACTCAGCGCCAACTATGGTAATATTATTTGGCCCCACCAGACACCTGGCTGCACCCAGGACACTGCCCACATATTTCCGTAGATGGCTCGTAGACCTTCTCTCTCATTCAGCCATTCAGTACATATTACTGGGACTGACACATGAGGGGACCTCTTGCAGTTCCAACTGCTGTCAGATCACCTAATAGAACCACAAGTGCAGTGAGAAACCATCTGAGGTGTAAATAGCAAACCACAGAGGGGGAGAAAAGAAGCATCCTAGGCTGTCAGGCTGCTCCCAGATAACTTGCACATGGTGAGTTTTGAAGGGAAAATGTAAGGGAAACTAAGAAGCACAAGAGGAGAGGTCAGGAGAACAAAGTTAGCAAGGGTCAGGAGAGCTGCCTGGCTGAGACAGTGGTGGAGGCCAGCCTTCTGGGGTTAAGCTAATAGAGCCGAGCAGGCAGGGCCAGCTTGCACTATTTCCTGGTGATGCAGTGGGAAGGGACAGGTTGGGTCTGCAGTCACAGTGATTTTTTTTTTTTTTAAACAATGAGAGCTAAATTTCACATGCTGAGGAAACTACTGCAGAGGGAAAGACAGAGCCTCAGAAGAGACAGATTATAATGGTGCTGCTCCTGAGATATTAAAGAGACAACTGGAATTACTAGTTCATACTTACTGAGTACTTATTCTTTGCTAAAAATTGTGCCAAATAGCCGGGCGTGGTGGCGCACGCCTGTAATCCCAGCACTCGGGAGGCTGAGGCAGGAGGATCGGTGCGAGTTCGAGACCAGCCTGGGCTACAAAAGTGAGCTCAGAACCAGCCTCAACTGCATAGTGAGACCCTGTCTCAAAAAGACAAAAAAATAAAAAAAAATAAAAAATAAATAAAAAATAAATATTATAGCCGGGCGTGGTGGCGCACGCCTGTAATCCCAGCACTTGGGAGGCTGAGGCAGGAGGATCGATGCAAGTTCGAGACCAGCCTGGGCTACAAAAGTGAGCTCAAGGCCAGCCTCAACTGCATACTGAGACCCTGTCTCAAAAAGACAAAAAAAAAAAAAAAAAAAAATTGTGCCAAGTGTTTAATAGGCATGATTTAGCCAGCCTTCCACAGCAATCTTGCAAAGCAGGAACCATTACTACTCCTACTTTCTGGAAGAAAGGACTGAGATACGGGGTTAAATCTTATGGCTACAGAGCTAGTTAGTTATGCATGGAGACAGGAAAGGGATTTAAAAATCAGGGACACTCATCTCCATGGGGTGTAAGTGGCAACACAGGGATGTCTGCGTCTTCAAGTTGGGAAGAGGAGCCTGAGCTTGATAGGATTCATATTTTCTGGCCAGAGAGGAGCCAAAGAGGAGCCGCAGCAGTGAATGGTTAGGAACACACGAACATCTTCAGCAGGGACTGTGAGGTGGGCCCAGAAAAGGACTTCCTCTGCCACATCTCACTAAACACAAACCATGCCACTGTTTAGTGGCCAAGGACAGTGAGGCCCAGAGTGTTGCCATCCTAGCTCACAGGGATGTGCTAGGGAGAGTGCTAGTGGAGATGGTAATCAGGTGGGGCAGAGTCCTCAGTGACTGCAAAGTTTAGAACTGCTGTAGGACCTCAGTCCTTTTAGGCTTCAGTGAGACCCTGAGACTTGTGCATTAAGTGTGGAGCTGTGACTCATACTTACTCTTTGTAACAATTCTACCTGTTGTGTGTTTCAGTTAAAAATATAATCACCAGACTGTCTTCTTCCTACTTCGAGCAAAACCTACCTGAGAACAGCTGCCTCAGACTCACTGCAGTGGCCACGCATTCTGCCTCCAGCCTGAGCTGCTTTGCTCAGGAAGACATTGCCATTAGGAGACCAGATCTTGCCATCATGGTAGGCACCAGATCTTCCTCAAATTGATGTCACTGCTATTGCTCAGGTGCACCTCAGGAGGAACCAAGTTCCTCAAGCTTCAGGTGGATGACCATGTTGCAGTTACCAGACTCTGCTGGGCTTGAAAGAGCTATGTTCTTACACATACTATTATGGTTTGAATCTTTGAACTTCTTAGTTAAGTTTGCTAAAATTAAGGCTTTCTCAGTTGTTTTGTTCCATATTTATAAAGTCACAACTTGTGACTATTAACATTTTATACATCTGCCAAGCCTATAGGGAGCTGGAGGTGTGGCTCAGTAGTAGAGGTCTCTTTCTCTCTGTCTCTCCTCTCTTCTGTTCTATTCTTTTTTCCTCCTCTCTCTCTCTCTCTCTCTCTCTCTCTCTCTCACACACACACACACACACACACACACACACACACACACACACCAGGCACTGAACTCAAGACCTTGCACTTGCCAGGCAGGTGCTTATGCAGCTGAGCTATCTCTCTGGCCAAGGAAGCCATTTCCATAAGTCAGATGAGGAAATCTGAGTCCTGAGCAATAGGCCTAAGATTGTAGAAGTAGAGGGCCAGCAAAATAGCTCAGCAGGGGCCCGGTGGGATGGCTCAGTGGTCTAAAGCGCCTGCTTGGGAAAGCTTGGGCAGCTGTAGGGACCGTGGTTCAATCCCCGGCACCACATGCTGCGCCAGCCCTGCCCTTGGTTACATGCTGAGCCGGCCATAAAAATGAGTGAATAAACAAACAAAGGTTCTGAAACAAGAAAAAAATAAATAAATTAAATTAAATTTAAAAAAAGAAGTAGGAAGGTCTAAGCCGGGCATGGTGGGACAGGCCTGTAATCCCAGTCTGAACTGTATAGCAAGACCCTGCCTCAAAAAGACAAAAAAAAGTAGGAAGGTCTAGAAGCTCATGTCTCTTAGTCTATAGTCTAGCTCTCCTTCCACAAGACTACTGTGGCCAACATGAATGGGATCTGCTCATTACCCTTAAGGTTATAGTTTAATAAGGGAGACATGGCACTGGATATTCTATGTGAGGGTTTGACAGAGGTACAAAAGCTCCCTGATATAAGGGAAATAAAGGGGATTAACTCCAGATGCCATTTGGGGAACAGTTTAATTAAGAAGGTAGTATTTATGTTTGGCCATGGAAAATGGGTATGGTTTCAGTACAAAAGTAGGAAGGGGCCACTAAAAGCAGAAGCAGACCCAAGACTGAGGCAAAAGAAAGGAGCTGAGGGGTGTGCTGAGGACAGTAAGTCCCTTCCATAAAGCACAGGGGCCCAGATGGTTCAGGGCTCTAATGCAACCTGAGCTGAACTATGAAGGCAGTGGGAAGCCCTCCAAGGTTTCTAAGTACAGGAGAGCACGAGCACAGATCTTCAGTGTGGTCAAGGGTGAGAGGGAATACAGGAGGACTCGAGGGAAGGGGAAGAGGTCAGGTGAGCAGACGGGGCCAGGAGGTGGAAGGTGCTGTGCAACTGAGGCGAGGAAGGCTGTGAAGGCCAGGGGAAGGAGTGACTCTGGCTCTGTGCCCTTGGCTTTGCTCCATGTGTTGTTGCGTTCCACAGATGCCAGAAGTAGCAGAGCAGCATCAACCTCTCAGGGTTGAAGTCAGCATACATAACTCCCTGGACTCTCCCATGAATGACTGCGAGGTCTCCATCTTTGGAAGGGGACTCATTCACAGAGAGAAGAGGTACAGGTAAGTGACTGCAAATTTCTCACCCAACGGGGCATCACAATTGGGCACAAGGGCAGAGAGCCACACACAACTGGTAATTTCAAAACAAAGATCTTTCTGCCATGCCCACAACATGTCCAAAGGGGCATGGATGAGCCGGGCTAGGTGAGCCCCTCAGTCACCTGCCTCACCCATTACCATCCTGGTCATGCAGGGACAGGCACAGCACTGCTGGTAAATGCCAGGAAGAGGTTAGAGCTACAGAGACCACAGGGGAACAGGCATCTCCTCAGTGTGAGCAGAGAGCTGCACTCTACTAGTCACATCATAATGTATGGTTTTGCTTCATCACCTCACTTTCATTTCCATTCTCTTCTCCCATTTCCATACCATCCTTCACATCCTTGCTAGTCTGTATACTCTGTGTACTGTTATTTCTTAAGCCTGTATCTTGTTTCTTCTCATTCAGAGGTAATAAGATTCATGGGCAATCGCAGTGTAACACAGCCTGCATCCCCACTCCTCACCACAGCCTATACACAGAACTCCACAGCCTGCAACCCCACCCACAGTGACCTCAGACAACACAAGCAATGCTGGAGTGAACAGCCTCATACATAACCCCTTCTATACCTTCTTGAAACTACTGGCATAGGGTTGTATCCTCCCAGGAATGGAACCACACAAGTTTCTGTATTCCTGCCTTCCACTCCTGGCAATAGTTTTGTATTTCTAGCCTACTAGAAATATTTAACTGTTGTTTAACTTGTCACTTTTTATATATTTGCTAGCCTTTTCCATTTCCTCCCACTAGCAGTCTATCCTTACCTTTGCCTATTTTTGTTCTGCTGATTTTGTCATTTTTCCTGTTGATGTGTAGATGTTCTCACACATTCTAGTGGTTCTAAGTATTGTGGGTGTTCTGTGTTCATAGCATCCTTCATTGGATTCCCACACAGTACACTGACTGAATTTCAAAATGCCTACTCCTACCATTGCCACAGCCTCTGGCAGAAGACTGGTATACTGAGCCCCTGTCATAGCCTCATACTCTAGGGGTCACTCTTGTCACTAAGAGAACTACCAACATTTAACCAGACCTGTATGGCCTCCTTGCTCAATTGTGAAGCAAAGCTCCTGCAAAGAAATTTGCATCGAGCCGGGTGTGGTGGCGCACGCCTGTAATCCCAGCACTGGGAAGCTGAGGCAGGAGGATCCATGCAAGTTCAAGACCAGCCTGGGCTACAAAAGTGAGCTCAAGGCCAGCCTGAGCTGCATAACGAGACCCTGTCTCAAAAAAAAAAAAAAAAAAGAAATTTGCATCACTCCCTGTCACCAAAAGGTCCCAAGCAGATCAGGAGGAGGCAAGCACACCAAACCCCATCTCCTCACACACTCTCAGTGTCTTCCATCCCCTTGTACCACCTCTTGTCTTAACAGCAGTGTACTTAAATGTTTACCTCTTCATGATCACACAGACCAGGAGTGCAATGAACCTGAAGTGGGATTAGCACCCACTCTTCTCTTTTTTTTACAGATTAAGTCCAGTGCGGCCTGGGAAAACCTTGTGTACCTGGTTCCAGTTCACTCCAACGCAGCTGGGGCTTCACAGGCTCACTGTGGAAATGGACTGTGACGTGTTCCAGAACCTAGTTAGCCACAAAAGTGTCACCGTGGTAGCCCCAGACTTTTCAGCTTAAATTTCCAGCTCTATCACCACTCTGGAAGCCACAATCTTGAAAGCCACTCTGGAAACTATAACCTAAAACTAAATGCACACTAAGGAAAGAAACCTTGCTTGTCAGACAACTGAACCTCTAGGCTGAACAACAAAGCCAAATCCCCAGAAATCAGGTTTTTTTTTTTTTTTAATACTTTGTCAAGAGTACAGACTTTCCAGGTTCAGGGTTTTCAACCATTTTCTTGCTCCTTAACTACTGCAACAGAGAAGGGAAATGGTCTAATACAATATTTAAATCATTTGTCTATTTCTCATGAAATAGGATATTAGTTAACAGTGGAAAGTTTTAGGTAATCCTAATGTTACATTGACTAGTGTGCCCTCTAAACAATACCCTTAAAGATTCAAAGATGACTAAGCAAAGGTATGAATATACAATGGAGGATCCATGAGCAGAACGATCTAGTTAGCTACAAACTTTTACTAGAGTTCTCTATCCAGGATCCCACAACTAATAAAGTCTAATAATATAACTCTGAACTAGTAGAGAGGATAGACAGACAGACAGATAGATAGATAGATAGATAGATAGATAGATAGATAGAT
>PVJA010038064.1:0-14182 GCA_004027025.1 Myocastor coypus
CAAGGCCAGCCAGAACTGCATACTGAGACCCTGTCTCAAAAAGACAAAAAAAAAAAAATCTCTTTGCCGGGCGTGGTGGCTCACGCCTGTAGTCTCAGCGCTTGGGAGGCTGAGGCAGGAGGATCGTTGTGAGTTCGAGACCAGCCTGGGCTACAAAAGTGAGCTCAAAGCCAGCCTGAACTGCACAGTGAGACCCTGTCTCAAAAAAAGCAAAAAAAAAAAAAAAAAAAAAAAAAGATAAAACATCTTTCTTTTCTTGGTCACTAGCTATCGTAAAGATGTGAAATTCTGGGCTGATGAGGTAGCTCAGTGGTCTGAAGCACCTGCTTAGTCAATCTTAGGCAAAGCACAAGAACAGTGGTTCGATCCTCAGCACCACATGCCTTGCAAGGCCTGCCCCTGGGGCTAAAATTAGAAATTTTATCCTCTCCTTTATTCAGTCTGTTGTGTATACTTTCAGTGGAGTTTTTGTGTTGTTTTTGCAGTACTGGGGATTAAATTCAGGACCTTGCCACATAGGTATTTATGCCACCGAGCTATCTCTAGGGAGTTTTTTTTTTTTTTTTTTTAATAGACTTTTATTATAGCTCTACCACTTTTATTTTTTATTTATTTATTTTTTCTAGGGAGTTTTTTTTTAATGTCTTGGATTTTTATTTGGATCTCTTTCATCGATTCCATTCATTTCTTGTGTTGGGCACTTTTTGTGTCCACCATTCTAAGCTTATCTATTCTTTTACTGTGTCTTTTCTAATGTCTTTGGTTTTAAGCATTTCTTTTTCTTTTCTTTTTTTTTGTCTTTTTGAAACAGTTTTGCCATGTAGTTGAGGCTGGCCTTGAGCTCACTTTCATAGCCCAGGCTGGTCTCGAACTCGCACCAATCCTCCTGCCTCAGCCTCCCAAGTGCTGGGATTACAGGCTTGTGCCACTGCGCCGGCTTTCCTTTCCTTTCCTTTTCTTTTCTTGTCTTTTTAAAACAGGGTCTCGCTATGCAGTTGAGGCTGGGCTTGAGCTCACTTTTGTAGCCCAGGTTGGTCTCAAACTCGCACCGATCCTCCTGCTTGAGCCTCCAGAGTGCTGGAATTACAGGCATGCGCCACCACCCCCAGCTTAAGCATTTCTTTTTCTACTTGAGACATTATTTTCTCTATAGCCTTTCCACTTTCTTTTTTTCACTTCTGGTGCTATCATTTCAGAACATTCCAGTGTTGGACTTCCAATTTTGTCTTTCTTATTTTGTTCTAGGCTTGTCGTAGGTGGAGTGAGGGACTGAGATTGCATTTTACATCTGCATCTTTTCATTTTCTATTTTCTCCTTTTTATTTTATTTTGTTTTCTATATTGATGCTTACTGATAGCTTTGTCACTAGTATTGAGGCTTTCCTAGGAGATATCTGTTCTTCAGGGATGTCCTCTACCTTTAGGTGGTTCTTTATAGCTATCCCAAGAGCCTACCTTCCTTCCTAATTTGTAAAGAATGCAATGTTAATATTTGTGTTAGGACCCAATCCTTTGCTACTGGATTGTGGTGGTGATTATGACCCCCATACAATCATAGTGTTATGATACAAGGGAAAAAAAACTGACTATAACATGTATGACATCCTGACTAAAATGGTTTAGTTATACCAAATAATTTCAAGTTCAGCGTAACTACTGACAAACTATGGTAACCATTAACCTAATATCTCCACCCACAGGAGCAGGCTCTAAAGTTATATAACAAAATAAAAAATACTACATACTTATATTCAGTGATTTTTCCCCTTAGTGGAGTAATTTTTCCCTTTTGTGGATAGCATGCAGGTTTTAAGATAGGTGGGGGATAATATAAAGTATTGAGTGGAGTCAAATACACTAGAGTCAAGCCTGGAGGTCCAAGTATGACCACCTGAGTTTTCAAAAACTGGAGGACACAAGAGGGGAAAAAATGAAATAAAATATGAATGAGTTATTAGCAAGGGAAGACACAATGTCTACTCACTTGAAAATTTAAATTCAAAAAGTAGTTGAAAGAGGAAAGGATCAATAGAAGAAATCATAAAAGATAAGAATCCTAAAGAAAGAAATAAAGACAGAAGAAAGGGAAAAAGAAAAGAAAGGAAGAAAAGAAAGAAAAAAAAGTAAACCTGAGAAAGAGAAGAGAGAAAAGGGGAAAAATACAAGACAAAAATAACCACAAAATACAAAATAGGACAACTTCTCACCAGACAGGGAAGGCATAACCAATCAAACAAACAAGGGAGAACAATGTAGTAAAATACCTCTGGTGTTCATAGTTGTGTGACAGTGTCCATGTGAAATCCCGGAAATGTTCTGTGTATTCCAGCTAGGTTTGTCATGGGAATTGTGCTTGGCATCCAGCTGATCTTGGCCTCCGGATGTGGGGGAAGGGACTGATCTTTTGTTGGTGGAGTTCTCCAGAGCCCAAGTGCTAGCTCCTCAGTACTGCTTCAGACACTTTCATGTTGCTGGTCTTGCCTGTTATTCCAGGTAACTAGGCCAGCCTGTCCCAGGTCCTGTGGGTTCTAGTCGCTCCACCTGCCAAAGGTATGTCTGAACTTTGTTCTTTTAGAGTGTAGTTCTATGAGTTTTAAAATGTTAGGTTCTTAGTGCCACCACCAAAATCTGGATAAGGAACTTGTCTATCATGACAAAACATTTTCTGCTGCTACTCCTTTGCACCTACATCTCCTCACCACAGATACCTATTAAATAATGATATTTCTCCTTTTATTATAGTTTTGTGTTTTATGAACTGTCATTTAAATGAAAGGAGATGGCTTGTAGACTTCTGAATGAATTTCCCTTAATTAACATAATGGCATTATGGCAATGGAACACCAGTCTCTGATAAAAGAAAACAAAAAAGGGGGATATAAATGAAGGACCATTTTGTAGTGAAAAAATGTATATCTGTCTCTATATAAGATAGGACATCAGCTGCTTTCCTTTAGTTCAATGAGGAAAAAGATTTGTACTAATACTGTTTAGATATCATGCCTGCATCTTATACTCTGAATAACTTAACTGTGAAGAGAACAATATGCAGGGTATTAATCATTTTTTATTTTATTTTTTTTGTGGGACCAGGGTTTGAACTCATGACCTTGCACTTGCCCAGCAGGCACTTGTGCCTCGGAGCTATCTCCCCAGCCCCTATAATTTTTATTTTTTTAGTGGTCAGGAATTTTGAACATTTTTTTCAAAAGTTTGTTAGCCATTTGCCTTTTTATCTCAGAAAAGTGCGCGTTTATTTTACTTGTCCATTTCTTAATTGGCTCTTTTACTTTAGGTGGTCTAATTTTTTTTGAGTTCTTTACATTAGTTCCTTACGTTCTTTACATTAGTTCTTTATATTAGACTTCTGTCTGAGGAATAGTTGGCAAAACTTTTCCCCATTCTGTTGGTTGTCTCTTCACTCTACTAATTGATTCATTCGTTGTATAGAAGCTTTTCCAAAACATGGTTTATTTTTATTCTTTTAGTATAGGGTGTTGCTATACAGTTTGGGTTTGTAGTAATCCTCCTGTCTCAGCTTTCCCAGTGCTGGGATTATAGGCATGCACCATCATGCCTGGATTTTGCATGCGATACCAGAGATTGAATACAGACCCTTGAGCTTGCTAGGCATGCGCTTAGACCTCCAAGAAAAAAATAAAATAAAATAAAACAATTCTTAAAAAAATAAAAAAATAAATAAAATAAAACTGAATGATGTGAATTTTACAATTCATTCTTGTTTCAGAAGTTTGGAAGTTCTATGTGAATTGTGGAATCAGCCTACATGTATATTCATATTTCCTTCCATGATTTTGGTTGACATTTCATTCATTCTATAGATCAACTCAGGGATAATTGATTTATGTCCATGTTGAATTTTTTGATCCACAGACACAGTATTTCTATTAATTATGCCTTCTTTGATTTCTTGTTGAATATTTTATAGAGAGATCTTATATGTGCTTTGTTAGTTTTGTATGTAAGTATTTCACTGGGTTTGAAGCTATTATATATTGTTGTTTTAAAACTTAGATTGCTCATATTTGTATGATTTTTTTTCTTGTTTCAGAACTTTTATTTGTTTATTCACTCATTTTTATGGCTGGCTCAGCCTACCCCGAGGGCAGGGCTGGCACAGTATGTGGTGCCGGGGATCGAACCGTGGTCCCTGAAGCTGCCCAAGCTTTCCCAACCAGGCGCTTTAGACCACTGAGCCATCCCACCAGGCCCCTGTATGATTGTTTTACCTGTGTTTGCCTTGATCCTGTGTTATTGTTAAACTCAGCCATTAGTTCTCAGAGTTTTGGATGAGATATTAGTTACAGTTAGCATATATAATGAATGTTTAACTTTTAAAAAAACTATGACAGTAAAGTGCACATCACCATTAACTGCCCTCAAAGTACTCACATTTTTTGTAATATACTTATCCCATTTTAAAAAAATTATTCATTTGTTTGTTTGATATAGGGTCTTGGTGTGCAGCTCAGACTTCTAGTGTTCTTTTTTTTTTAAGAATTTTTTATTTTACTTATTTTTTTTCTTGTTTCAGAACCTTTGTTTGTTTATTGACTCATTTTAATGGTCGGCTCAGCCTGCCCCGAGGGCAGGGCTGGCGCAGCATGTGGTGCCGGGGATTGAACCGTGGTCCCTGAAGCTACCCAAGCTTCCCCAAGCAGGTGCTTTAGACCACTGAACCATCCCGCCGGGCCCCTTCTAGTGATCTTTTTTGTCTTAGCCTCCCCAGTACTGGGATTACTGGTATGTGCCAACATACCCACTTTGGGGGCTACCAAGACATGCAGTACCATGCATTGAACCTGGGTCCCTGCACTTCCCAGGCAGGCCTTTAGACCACCAACCTCCTCCCATTGTTTTTCTCATTTTCTGAAACAGTTCTGGAAGTCATCTCTTCTGTTTTTGCTAGTTGTGATTTTAAAAACTATGCTGAATACTGCTGCTATATTCTAGCCAGTGGAAAGGCAGCCTTATAGAAAATCACTACCATATGACCTCATTCACCTTATTCATTGGACCTGGTACTATGTAACTTGTGGGTCTTTCCCAAAGTCAAAATGACTATGAAGGGGCCCAGCAGGATGGCTCAGTGGTCTAAAGCGCCTACTTAGGAAAGCTTAAGAGGCTGCAGCGACCGCGGTTCTATCCCCGGCACCACATGCTGTGCCAGCCCTGCCCTCAGGGCAGGCTGAGCCAGCCATAAAAATAAATAAATAAACAAACAAACAAAAGTTCTGAAACAAAAAATAAAATAAAATAAAAAATTCTTAAAACAAAACAAAACAAAATGACCATGAAAGGTAAATGTTTTTTCAACTCGGGAGGCTGAAGCAAGAGGATCGGTGTGAGTTTGAGACCAGCCTGGGCTACAAAAGTGAGCTCAAGGCCAGCCTGAACTGCACAGCGAGACCCTGTCTCAAAAAAAAAAAAGTTTTTTCAATTTATTCAGGACATTAAAACAACCATGACAATAGAACTAAAGATGTGGCAGAGAACTTCACCAAGTGGTTCAGAAAGTGGTGAAAGGACCGGCCAAATAGCTCAGTGGATTAAAGCACCTGCAAGCAAGCAGGAGCTGGAGGTTTGATCCCCCAGCCTGCCGGGCATGCCAGGTCTGCCGGGTCTGCCCGCCCTGCCGGGCTGGCTGGGACACCCTGAGATTTGAGATGGCATGGTGGCAAACACCTGTAATCCCAGCTCTTGGGAGGCTGTAAACAGGTGGATCACTAGGAGTCTGTTCTAGTAGTGAGGCCCTGAACACCTTATAGACCCTTCTCTAAAATACAAAATAGAAAGGAAGGAAGGAAGGAAGGAAGGAAGGAAGGAAGAAGTGACAATGATGGGATAAGTATGTTAGAAGTAAAGGGAGTATCTTTAGGATGTTTAATGGCAATGTATATTTGCTATAATTTACTTTAAATTTAAACATTCACTATAAAGGCTAGCTAGCCACATAGTTCAGCGGACTAAAGCATCTGCTGAGGCAGAGCACAGTGGCGGGGGTTCCCCCAGCGTGCCTTGCCAGCCCCGCCCAGGGGCACACTGAGACAGTGATTGAGACTGGCTGTTGTGGTGTGCCTCTGTAATAGCCCTTGGGAGGCTGAAAACAGGAGTATCACTACAAGTCCGATCTATGTAGTGAGACCCTGTAGACCCTGTACTAAGTACCCATAATAGTAAACATTCACTATATTTTTAATCATACCTCATACATTGGGTACTCTGAGTATATAGTTGTG
This sequence comes from Myocastor coypus, assembly GCA_004027025.1. NCBI lineage: Eukaryota > Metazoa > Chordata > Mammalia > Rodentia > Myocastoridae > Myocastor > Myocastor coypus. Next base: position 6,261 of record PVJA010038064.1, read on the forward strand.
AGATCTATGAGAGGAGACAGTATACTATGCCTCCTTTCTCATTTGATTCAGACTGCATTGAATCTGTATAGGAGTAGTGACTGTTCTGGCGTTGTTCCACCATCTAGGACTTTTAATGACCATTATACTAGCTATATGATTTTTCATATATGCCCTTTAACTGGTGCATGAAGTGATCTTTTATTCCTAATGTATAGAGTTTTTAATATTATCAGTGGATTTTTTATCTTGTGAAATAGTTTTTCTCATGCATTGATATGATCCTGTCACTTTTCTTCATGTGAACTCACAGTCTGTGGATTTCACTGGTGAATTTATATTTAGTAAAAGAAGAACCTTTGCATTCCTAGCATAAAATCCACTTGATCATGGCTTATGATTCTTTTTATATATTGCTCACTTTCTTTTTTTTTTTTTTTTTTTGTCTTTTTTTGAGACAGGGTCTCACTATGCAGTTCAGGTTGGCCTTGAGCTCACTTTGGTAGCCCAGGCTGGTCTCAAACTCGCATCGATCCTCCTGCCTCGGCCTCCCAAGTGCTGGGATTACAGGTGTGCGCCACCACGCCCGGCTATTGCTATTGCTCACTTTCTTTTGAAGAATTTTGTGCATTTGGTAAGACAGCATATTAGTAGTTTCCAGGTATCAGCGCAGTGCTAGCTTCATAATATATATGTGTGTGGGTGTGTGTATATATATATATATATATATATATATATATATATATATATATGACTATTCCTTCTGCTACATTTTCTTGTATAATGTCTTCATTTTATGTTTGCTAGAATTCACCAATAAAATCCTCTGGGCCTAGAGAATTTGCAAACATTATTAATTACAAATTTAATTTCAGGGGTCTGGCCAGATATCTCAGTGGATTAAAGCACCTGATTGAGCAGATACAATAGCTGAGGTTCGATCCCCAGTGTGCCTTGCCATGCTGGCCCCACCTGTGAGATGGCAATTGAGACTGGGTGTGGTGGCATGTGCCACCTATAATCCCAGCTCTTTAGGAAACTGAACACAGGCAGATCACTACAAGTCCTATCTACATAAACCCCAAGACCCTGTAGACCCTTACTAAAAAATACAAAAAAAATAATTTCTGTAAGTTAAGGGCTCTGCAGAGAATTTCATTTCTGTTCAATTTTGGTAGTTTATGATTTCCCAGTAATTGGTCCATGTGATATAAACTATATAATTTGTATGGACCCTATTTTAGTTTGACTGCTGTTTCCTTCTTGTTTTCTGAGTTTGTAATGAAATCCCCTCTTTAAATAAAAGAAGTTACTGCTATTGGTTAGTTATTTCCTTCCTCCCTTCCCCCTGATACAAGTTTATCAATTAAATCTATCATTTTATTTATTTATTTATTTTTGTCTTTTTGAGACAGGGTTTTGCTATGCAGTTGAGGCTGGCCTTGAGCTCACTTTTGTAGCCCAGGCTGGTCTTGAACTCACACCAACCCTCCTGCCTCAGCCTCCCCAGTGCTGGGATTACAGGCGTGTGCCACCACACCCGGCTTCTTATTTATATACATTGAGTATTTTGAGATAATTTTCATATATGAGAGCAGCTTCTGGACTAAATATAAAGCCAAGTACCTAAAGGCAAAAATTAAAAGAATGTGTAACTGTAGTACAAATATTTCCAACTTAATAAAAGCCTACTTTATCAAAGTATGTAAATACTCATCAGAAGCCAAGCATGGTGGTACACGCCTATAATCCCAGCACTTGGGAGGCTGAGGCAGGGGGATCAGTGCGAGTTTGAAACCATCCTCGGCTATAAAAGTGAGCTCAAGGCCAGCCTAAACTGCATAGTGAGACTCTGTCTCAAAAAGATAAAAAATATGTTAGGGGCCCGGCGGGATGGCTCAGTGGTCTAAAGCGCCTGCTTGGGAAAGCTTGGGTGGCTTCAGGGACTGGGGTGTGATCCCCGGCACCACATGCTGGTCCTGCCCTACTCTCGGGGCGGGCTGAGCCGGCCATAAAAATGAGTGAACAAACAAGCAATGTTTCTGAAACAAGAAAAAGATAAATAAATAAAAAATAAATTCTTAAAAAGAAAATAAGGGGTTGGGGAGATAGCTCCGAGGCACAAGTGCCTGCTGGGCAAGTGCAAGGTCGTGAGTTCGAACCCTGGTCCCACAAAAAAAAAAAAAAAAAAAGTATGTTAGTCATCCATTGCTCATCCTTACAATTAGTCTTGAGAGTGACTCAGGAAAACTCAGAAAGGGGAGGAGATAGTGGTATGTACACATAGTCCCAGCACTCAGGAGTCAGATGCAGAAGGTTCTATAGCTTACTCCTAGTTTGGGCCCAAAATTAATAGGTCCCTGTCTCATAATTTATTTTATTACTATTTTTTTTGTCTTTTTGAGACAGGGTCTCACTATGTAGTTCAGGCTGGCCTTGAGCTCACTTTGGTAGCCCAGGCTGGTCACCTAACTTGCACAATCCTCCTGCCTCATTCTCCCGAGTGCTGGGATTACAGGCATGCACCACCATGCCTGGCTCCTCTCTCATAATTTAAAAATAAATAAAAAGAGCTGGGATATAACTAGTGATTGAGGCCCCAAGGTTTGCTTCCTACTATGGGAAAAAAAAAGACAAAAGAATTAATATTGTTCATGACATTTAAACATTGTGGATCCCTCACAGTTGTAGTGACAGGCCCTATAGATCACATGGTCAGCTGCATTTTGTACCTAAGAAGATGAGGTATGGAAAGTTGAAGTAAGATGAATAATCATGGGTTTTATTTCTTCTCTTTTCCTTTGGTTGCAGTCTGGCATCTTCAGGCCCTGTACTTGCCTACCTCCAGTCTAGTTCCTGGAAAACCTCCAACTTTACCTTCCCAGCTAGACTACAGGGCCTTGGCAGAGCTTCCAGCTCAGACAAGACCTCCATGGATCCACTCCAGAAAAGGAATCCAGGGCTGAGTTCTGCATCTTCCCAGATGGCTGCTGCAGAGAGCTCCCAGGAGGGGTCAGCAGTCCCTCCACCTTTCTTCACACAACAGCTAATGACGAGCCCCAGTGACCTGAGCATCAGTCCTGGCTCCAACCCCCCTGTGCCTCTGCAAGAGACACTATTCGAGCAGCAGTACAGGGAAGAGAAGACTCTGCCAGAGCAGCACTGGGAAAGGTTGGGGTTCTCTCAGAGGAAGAAAGCCTTCCTGGGGCACTTGAGACGCAAGCACCGTGATCACATGGTACCTTACCCAGTCGAAAGGGAAACCAGGATCTCTTTTCCAGGCAGTAGGTCTCAGAATAAATTCAGATGCCAGTGTCAATACTGTGAGCCCCCTAAGCCAAATATTTCTGGGGCCACTGGAGAGGGGAATGGGACTCTCAAATCCTCCTCCTGGGAAACCCTCGTGCAAGGTCTCAGTGGCTTGACCCTCAGCCTGGGCACCAATCGGCCTGGCCTCCAGCCAGGTGGAATGCGGCAGCAGCAGGAACCACAGGAAAAGTGCCAACCGGAGAGGCAGCAGGAAAGCAACGACATGTTCCAGAGGCTGCTCAGTCAGTGGTTAGAAGAGAACTGAGATGGTCATCCTCATGGGACGGAGACCCGTAGGGATTTACGCAGATCCATGTTGTCAGCTTTGGGGAGTTGAGCTGTTTATGGAGACCATGTAGTCGCTGTTGGAAAAAGAATCCCATCTTTCTTTCCCAAAGATGTGTCCTCATCTTTCCTGCCTGTCGTCCGTGGAACACTGAGAGGCATTCAGTGCAGAGGAGACTGCACACCAGTGTTCCCCACCTCCTCTCATCTGGTTCCCATTCTTCATGTTGTCAATTTCCTAGCTTAGATCTCCATCTTTGCTCCTTGTTGTCAGCAAGGCATGTCTGTATAGTGTGAATGTCTTGTTGAGGTCCACGTGCTTTTGTACCATTTTACGACTGCCATCCAGGAACAGAGCTATGTTTGCTTGAATTGGCAGTGCTTGACTCTGAGATCCAGGTGCAAACATCTGCTGCTGCAAAGGTGTGGGAAAGATGTGGAATTAGAACCTGATGCTTCAGCATCGTGCTGGGCGTGTAAACAAATGTGACTTTGGGGCCAAGGAGATAGCTGAGGGGCACAAATGCCTGCCTGGCAAGTGCAAGGTCCTGAGTTCGATTCCTCGTTCAGCAAAAAAAAAAAATATGACTGATAAGCTGACTGTATGCTGTCCTACTCCTTAGCAGTCAAGTAGTATTGCCCCATGCAAGACTTTGCCTGGGTACCTCATTGCTAATACCAAATAAACATGTGTAAAAGTAAAGTAACATTAGAAAGCGGGTTTGTTTATCAATAGTGGTTTGTTTCTCTTTGAATCTCAGATCACTTCCCTGAAATTCCTAGCCAGCAGACCAGAGCATATCAAGAGGAGCTGCGCACCTGGAGATTTGGAAGAGGGATGGGGCAAGTCCAGAACAGTGCAGCTGCTGTTTGGGGTGCCACAGTCAGACCAGCACTTACGCAGGCCAAGCAGTGAGGCTAGAAGAAAGTCCTGTGATGCGTAAGGGTGGAAGCAGAGGCCACTGCTTCTAGAAGGAGCCTCTGCGTGTTGGCACTGGTTCCCTGAATCAGGTTTCCAAGAGCCTTTCATTGTTGTCTGGTCCACTTGGTCGGTGAACAGCAGTTTCATATCTGCTTTCTAAGAACCAAGGACGCATTAGCTTATTTGAAAATCCTACTGGAGTTTAGATAATGGGTCTTTTAACTTCAAGAAGCCTGAATGATTGAATTTACCTTCTTTCCCTTACAGAATCTTACAGGACCCACCCGATCAGAGACCTGAGCTTCACCCAAACCAAAAACAAATTCCACATTGTGTCGCTGTCTTTAGGGAAGCTCCAGGACTACACTGTTGCAAAAATCTGTGTCTCCTCTGGTAGAAGTGACTGAGAACAGGTAAGTTTCTCATTAGAACTTTGAATCTCATCAGAGAGCTTGAGAGTTAAGATGACTTTTGTCAGGGTTGCCGCTCAGGTCCTGGGGACCAGGTGTATAAAGGGCAGCTTTCTTGCTTCATACTCGGAGGCCTAAAATCAGAACAGTGATTTGAAAGTGTGAAGGGTAGCATAGTAGTGCACTTTGGTGATGCTTACCCAGTGCTAGACTCTTCTATGCGTTCCTGAAGGTTCACTCATTTCATCCTCTCCCATAGACCCATCATTTACAACAGTGCTGGTTCTATTTTAGGGAATGCACCTAGGTCACACAGGCAGCAAAACTCTGCACTACCATATGAGCTTAGGCAGGCTGTATTCTAGCTGGCATCCCTAACTTTTTACTTTCTATAAGAGCTGGGTGGGGGGCCCGCCGGGATGGCTCAGTGGTTTAAAGCGCCTGCTTGGGGAAGCTTGGGTGGCTTCAGGGACTGCGGTTCGATCCCCGGCACCACATGCTGCGCCAGCCCTGCCCTCGGGATGGGTTGAACCGGCCATGAAAATGAGTGAATAAACAAAAACAGGGGTTCTGAAACAAGAAAAATAAATAAATAAATAAATTAAAAAAAAAAAGCTGGGTGGTGTGCAGAGACTCAGTGACCTCAGTGGACATTTCATTCCTTAGAGGGCCAAGTAATGCTGTGAAGCAGTATTGAATCCTCACCACTATGAAATGGGGTAGGGGTATTTATTCCCACATTTCAGGAAGTTCACAGACATTATAAAGTATCAGCTAGAGACAAGCCTTTACCTGACTACACATGAAACCATTCCTTGAACATGTTCTAGGTCAGCCACAAATGTTCCATTGTGCCAATAGCAGTCAAGTGTTGACTCAATCAATCACCAAGGCTTTATTTTTCCACTTGACCTCCCCCTATTCTCTGCTATGATAACTGCTGTGGAGGGGAAATGAACAATTTCAGTGCTTGCCCTTCCCCTCTGATATTGAGCTTTTAAGTGTTGAAAAGATGGACGCTGTCTTAGACTGTTTCCCCCTAAAATCTGTGTCAAAATAGCACACAGTGAGTGACTTATAAATAAAATAAGCTTATTTCTATAGTCCTTGAGGCAAAGAGGGCCAAGCAGAAGGTGCTGTCAAGTGGTACCCACCAAGAACTTTCTTACTATGTCCTCACGTGGTGGAAGGTCAAAGGGCACTGGGGAAATTAATGAATTTGACAGAATCTAAGACCCATTCATGGGGCTGGTGAGATGGCTCAGTGGTGTAAAGCATCTCCTTAAGCAAGCTTAGGCAACCACAAGGACCACAGTTCAATCCCCAGGAATACATGCTGTGCCCGCCGCTCCCCCAGAGCAGGCTGAGCCAGCCATAACGTAAAAAAAAAATTAAAAAAATTAAAAAAGAATAAGACCCATTCGTGATAAATAGTCTAGTCAAACTGGAGAATGTAGGGAGTATCTTTAACCTATAAAGAACATCTATCTATAACATTAAGCCTGAGTCCAGACTCAGTGGCATGCACCTATAATCCCAGTACCTGGGAGGTAGGAAGCAGGAGGATCACTGTGACCAGTAGTGAGACCCTGTACCAAAACAAATAAGGCTGCAGCTGACATAATACTATTACATGGTAAAATCAGAAACTTTTTTTTCTTGTGACAGCAGGAAGAAGGCTGTATGTCTTATGACACTGCACAAAAATACCTGGAAATAGGAAAAATTTAGACAGAAAAATACATGTCCATTGGCAGACAAACTAAGGGTTTGCCTCTCCAAAATTAATGTTGAAATTTAATCCTCTTTTTTGAGAACATAAGATGTAGAAGCAGGAGGGACTTTCAGGAGATGGTTGGTGCTCCACTCTCTTAGTGATTTTGTCTATTCATTCCATTAATGGATGAATTGATTAGCAAGTCAGTGAGTTAATATGGAGAGTTGTTCTCCTATGAAAATAAGATTTGATAAGTGCCTGCCCTGCAAGCACAAGGTCCTGAGTTCAATCCCCGGTACCACAAAAAAAAAAGAAAGAAAGAAAAATAAGGATGCAGCTTAGACTTATACTGATCCTCCTGTTTTTAGCCTCCCCAGCAGTGGGATTACAGACTTGTGCCTCCATGCTCAGGCGTGGTCGCTGGCTCCGCGCACTCAAGGAGAGGGCTGGTGCAATATTTGGTACCATGGATTGAACCCTGGTCCCTACACTTTGCTAAGCAGGCTCTCAGTCCACTGAGCTATCTCACTGGCCCTCATAAGTGGATTTATAAGAAATGCCTAGAAAAGGTGGTTTCTTTCCTTCAATAAATATGTTCTGCTCGGTACCTCAAAAAGGAGTAATAAAAGCCGGGTGTGGTGGCATACGCCTGTAATCCCAGCACTTGGGAGGCTGAGGCAGGACAATTGGTACTAGTTTGAGACCAGCCTGGGCTACAAAAGTGAGATCAAGGCAGCCTGAACTGCATAGCGAGACCCTGTCTCAAACAAACAAAAATAAATAAATTTTAAAAAATTCTATTGAAAGTGTAAGCAGCAGGATCAAACAATGTGAAAGCAGAATATTAGAGCTAGAACACAGGGTTGTTTTAGTGATTGTCAAATAAAAGACTTCTTAAAAATAGCAAGTGAGGGGCCTGGCAAGATGGCTCAGTGGTGTAAAGCGCTTGTTTGGGAAAGCTTGGGCGGCTTCAGGGACTGTGGTTCGATCCCCGGCACCACATGCTGTGCCAGCCCTGCCCTCGGGGCAGGCTGAGCCGGCCATAAAAATGAGTGAATAAACAAATAAAGGTTCTGAAACAAGAAAAAAAATAAAATTAAAAAAAATTCTTTAAGGGGCCCGGCAGGATGGCTCAGTGGTCTAAAGCGCTTGCTTAGTAAAGCTTGGGTGGCTGCAGGGACCGCGGGTCTATCCCCGGCACCACATAGTGTGCCAGCCCTGCCCTGAGGGCAGGCTGAGCCAGCTATAAAAATAAATAAATAAACAAACAAAAGTTCTGAAACAAGAAAACAAATAAAAT